>JAOVYX010015057.1:0-29433 GCA_035668315.1 Drosera spatulata | reverse complement strand
CCCCAAACTCCTAGAGTAGTTAAAAGCCTTAAGTTATTTTAGTTGATCATTTTCAACTTTCTCTGTGGGATCGACCCCTACATCCACTACTATAATTAATTCTATATTTATAGAGTGAAGTGGGTGCTCTTGAATATTAATTTGACGTGTAAACGACAGCATGCATTAACCATCGCCATGATAATTTTCAGCTTCATATCCATATTGATCAACGTACGTGTTTCATTATTTTCAATATCTTATTGGTATTCTAGATCTATTTACGACGAACATTGTGATTAGATTTGTCTACATAGAAAATAAAGATCCCTGTGTGTGCTTCTTCACTTCTTTGCATCTGTTCTCTTGAGCACGCTGCGATTGGATAAAGAACTCCCTATGTTTCCAATTGGCCTGTAATACGGTCCTAGTGTTATTATCAACCCATTGTTTTGACCATTAAGTTGGTTGAGTAGTTTCCTGTGTGATTTGATAAGTCAATGCACCTTTATTATGGTTTGAGACTACATTTTTTTTTTTTTTTTTTTTTGGTACTTTGCTTACTGATTGTCTGATAGTTCAGGATGTTCTTAGTATGCCATAAGGCTGGCAGGAGGCTTTAGGGGATGTACTTGATATGACAGGGATGACGTGAAAAAACTTCAGGGATATCAAAGCTGCCATAAGAGTTCTAGTGTTTATCAGACTTGGAACAACTGCGATATGATATGGTTTCAAGTCTGATGGGAACAATGCATTAGAGGCTCAGAAGGAGTTTCACTGATTTAAAGGTGAGGTGGCCGTTTTCAGAAGTATCAGACTGAGAAGTGTCTATCAGAGCTATTTAAGAGAAAGTACTTTGCTGAGACATAGCTAAATCTAACAGAGTTGGGACAAATTTAAGGCAGGTGAAGACTTTTATAAAAGGAAGCTTTGGATATTTGTTCACGGATTGAATAAAATCATTCTACAAGCTCAGTTGATTCTTGAAGTCCGACCTCGCCAACTCAAGGCAGGAAATTTGGTTTTGAGGAAGGCTGAATTTGAAACTGGAAGAACTGGGAGCATGCTCTCCAAAAACTTTAAAGGATCATTCAAAGTCATCTCGGTCTCGTCACATGGAACATTCAAGATATCTCGACCTAATGGGCAAGTGCTACCTCGAACCTTCAGTACGGAAGACCTCAAGTTCTACTTTGTTTAAGACGAAAGAACTAGTCGGTTCATATCCTGAAGTGATTATGGCCGATCTGAATGATGATGTACTAGGCAAGACTAAAATTGCCCTAAAGTGATGATTGAATGGTCTAAATAAGTCTGAAAGTGACTATATACTAGTTCAGCAAAGTTAAATAAAATGGGTCGTTTTCTGTAAAAAAGAGTTTGCGGGACTCAGTCTTGAAGTGACTATGTACTAGTTTCATCAAAGTTGAATAAAAGGGTCATTTTCTGTAAATAAGTCCTGAAGTGACTATGTACGGATGACCTAACTTCGTTATGACAACGACCGAAGTGGTCAATGTCTGAACGGGCCGCTAAGATTTGACGGGACGACGATCAAACAAACCGCCTTTAGTCGAAGAGATAGCGGCCGGAATGGTCAAAGATCGAACAGACCATCATGATTTGACGGGATGATAATCGAACGGACCGTCATGACTTCGTAGGACAATAACCGAATGGCCTAATGAAGAGACTGGGGAATCGATCGGTATACCCCTATGGTCGAATGACCACACGGATTGGCCAAAAGGAACTCAATGTTCCAAGGACGAAAAAGTCTAAAGGCAAGGCATAAAGCCCCGACCGACCCAAAAATATAACTTTGTAGAAACGACAACATAAGACTTATAAAATCTCAATGATAGAAATAGCCAAATGGCCAATAGAGTACATCAAAAGGTCCGAAGCAAGTTCTGGACTTGAAGAAAGTATATGAAAGCATAAATAACAAGGCGATGTCAAAAGGCATAAGTTCGCACATACAACCCAAAAACAAGTACTCTAGATCGATCAACCATCAAAAAACAAGTACTCTAGATCAATCCGTCCTCCGAAAGCAACGGAAAGGAATAAGTAATGTCGATCTTACTAGAAACTCAATCGGTCGTCCTACTCGGCTACTCTGGCAAGTCGACCTGAGCACTAGTCCCTTGGACCTCAGTAGGGACGAACGACCTCGCAACAACATGCTCAGTTGAATAAGAAATAGTAGTGGAGACGACCAGCTGAGCAGCGGTGGCGGCCTGGGCATCTGCTCTCCTCCGAGCCTCCGGGTAGCAACTAAGGGACTTCAGATTTAGCTTCTGTGCCATGACATTCGAGAAAAACATCTGGCAAAATTCCTCTACCTCATCTATCCCGTACTCGATCCCCTTGTTGAACCCATCTTCCTCGGCTTCCTCGGCCCTCTTTTTTACGGCCTTTAACTCCCTTCATAACTGGCGACCTCGCCAATCATCTCGAGCTTGGCAAGAGCAGCTGCATGAGAAACCTGCATGCTTGAGAGATCTCGTTCGGCCTCGATCCTCTTCATCCTCTCCTCTTCTAGCTCAGATCGAAGCGCTTGATATTGCTTTAGAGTTTGTTGAAGGTTGTGGTTCTCGATGATCAGATCATCTACGCCAAGAAGAAGGCCAAGTGTGCTGATCACATTATGCGAAACGAAATAAAACGGTAGGTCATCGCATAGATAACATTGGAAGAGAGAAAAGTAAGAAAGGAAAAGAAGAAAATACTCTATAAACGTTACGAAAGACACAGCGCTCCAAACATCCACATTTCGCATCGAACTGCTGATAGTACCCGTCGTAAGGCATTACAAATTAAAATATATTGCACTACTTCACTCAATAAAATTACGATAATAATAACATAGTTGTGATGAGTACAAGTCGATCCTACAAAGAACGGCTCTTTCAGATTTTGTGAATTAGATTGATAATCTAATAATTTTCTATAAAATTGGAGTTGGGGGGGTGGTCTGTTGTTGCAAGAAACTGAAAATTAAACAAAGTAATATAATAAACTAAGATGGTTCAGTTTTTTTTTTTCCAAGAAAGTTTAAATCAAATTTAATAAAGCGAATATGTTGTATTTATGATAGGTGTTGTAACTAGATACGATAAAAGAAGAGTTGTCGACTTTTAATTATTGGTTACCATTAAGCATGCCATAACCAAACGTCGCGTGTCGCTATGCGCGCAAATTAATTCCTCCTAAAAATGCATAATATAGTGATGAGGGGTGCCGATCCCACGAGGAGTTGGATAATAAAGTTGGAATTATGTAGTGATTATTAAGCTAATGCAATATTCCTAGTCAATTAAGCTCAATAAAATAAAAATAGGAGGGGGGGTTGTTGAAATGAAACAGAAAATTAAATAGAGCAATATATTAAAGTGACATGATTCAGTTTTAGATTTTTTTCGAGAGTTTAATCTAGCTCGACACAGTGTATGGCCTTTATGATCTTCGCTTATCATGGATTTCAATCATAGATTAATATTTTTATCTCATGTTCTATTATGGTAGGTGTTTGTAATTAAGCTCGAAAAAAAGAGAGTTGCCGACAAAACTATTGGTCACCATAAAGGATGCCATAACCAAACTATCATAATTACTCTATGTCAAAACGAGAATATAACATACACTAAATATGTCGGATTATGAATATTTCTCTAACACCTCATAATATTGACCTAACACAGATTAGCATCATATCATGCTCATATTCATATGATCATAGGTTAATCAAAAGAGAATGACATTAACTTATAAACTTGCTACTATCATCAACCAAAAGAGAATGGCGTGACTGCATACATACTTCTCCTATGCACTAAGGTGATCAATCGTAATACATAGAATAAGTAATTAGAGATAAATCAACACATAAACATGATACCATAAGTTTTGAACATGGAATTATTGAATCTAGGAATCACATCTCATAAAATCCATGAACAAGAGTAAATCACTAAGCCATACTCAAATTTTACACAACAACCGTCATAATGAGAAATGAACAATTCATGAAACGATCACAAAAAACCATTACAAACCACAACAAATAAAAAAAATAAAAAAGAGATTCTAAACCCTAGACCAACAGAGATTGGTCTAGATGAAGACCGAGGATAATCCCTTCAACGGTGGAACATAGCATAGCGTAGATCTCAATCTTCCCTGACATAGGTTTCGATGTTGTCCGTGGAATTCGTCATCTCAGATTGGATCGGCGACTCTTCCCTCAGAAAAACCTGATGAAAAACTCTCTGAAAAATGATATTTCCTCATGGGTATTTATAGGAAAATGAAAAATAACTAATTTCCCCCAAAATAACAAAGATAAGCATGGCAGATCTGTGCTCATGCACGACCCGTGCCAAGCAAACACACCCGTGTTCAGGAACTTTTGGTAATCATGTCGCATGGGCACTGCCAAAGGTCACAAAATCAATCGATTTTTGAACTCGCATAACTTTTACAATTTAGTTCCGTTTTTGTTCCGGTTTGTTTCCTTTTATTTCTAATATATAGATTGTAGAACATGAAAATCATCTCCAAGGACTCCAAAATCTTCTTGAACACTCCAAAATATTCATCACACCAAAAATCTTGGATTTCTTCAACTCTACACCGAAAACAAGAAATACGGCGATATGGACGCTCTAAATAGTAAAAGGAACTAAAACAACACAAATTAACAATAAAACTTCACACAAACAAGAAAGTTTGACTAAGAAAACAATGCGTGTTTACACACACATCACCAAACTAATATAATTACTCTATATCAGATCAAGAATATAACATAGACTAAATACGTTGCATTACAAATATTTCTTAACACCTCATGACATTAACTTAACAAAGATTAGCGTTATATCATGTTCATGTTCATGTGTACATAGATTAATCAAACAAGAATGACTTAATCTATGACTTGCTACTAACATCAACCAAACTAGAATGGATTCATTGCTAACATACTTCACTAAAATATTTAGATGGCTAATCCAATTACGATAGAAAAGCATTTATAAATATCTTTAACACACAAACACACTCTCATAAATGATGAATACAGAACTATGAAGATCAATACGGATATCTAATACAATCCATGGTCAAGCTACAATCACTAAGTCATACTAGAGATTTACGAAACGAACAATTCATGAAACGATCTTAGAAAGTCATTACGAATTATTACGATGAAAAGTAATAGATACAAAACCCTAGGCCAACAAAGATTGGTGTAAACGACGGTCGAACGATGATCTCTTCAATGGTGGAACGTTGCGTAGCGTAGATCGTGATCATCCTTGACGTAGCACTCGATGTAATCCGTGGAGATCATCATCTCGGATAGAAACAACGGCTCTTCTTTGTGGAAAACTGATATGAAAGCGATGTAAAAAGTTCTTGTTTCTGATATTTTCGTCGTGGGTATTTATAAGGGATATAAAAAATAACCAATTCCCCTAAAAATATCAAAATAGATAAAGCAGATCGAAGGGGACACACGGTCGTGCCTGTCATGCACGGCTGTGCTCTAGGCTTGATCACGTTTTCATTCACTGTGCTCAGCAACTTCAATTCATCATGTTGCACGAGCCGCGCACATCTTGCACAGCCGTGCTCTTCAGAAAATAAGCATACAATGTCGTCTAAACTCCAATTAAGCCGTAAACACGTCTGTCTTCATGTGAAATCATCAAACAGCTCCAAAAATCAGCTACGATCTCTTCACATGCCGCTCACAATCAGAAATGCTTCAAATTCTTTGTATCTGTAATGAAAATAAGAAATCAATCAGTATCGATGCTCTAAATAATAAAAGGAACTAAAATGACACAAAATAACAATAAAACTTACATGAACAAGCAACATTGATTAAGAAAACGATGCGTGTTTACACACATATCAATCTCCCCCAAACCAAACATTTGCTTGTCGCTAAGCAATAGAAAACACATGAAAGACTAAGAACAATGTAAAATGAGAAACTCAAACCAACCAAATAAACAAGTGTCATAACACCATTTTCTGTAAGCTAATTCATCATTCCCTCTCGCATCATTGCAATAAACTCATCCTCGTATTTCTAAGCGATCACCTAGAAGGCACCTCTCACCATCCCTCCAGGTTCGTGAGGATCATATCTATACACTCCCATAATGCGGGAATAAGGGTTCAATACAAAAAACCAACAAGCTGTAAGATTTCACATACTAACCACCTTCTTATCTGACTCAAGTATGCATCTCAATCCAATAAAAGGCCAAGACCAATGAAAATAACAAGATAGGAGAAGGGAGATCGGCTATTTGGTCATGTGGAGTTAAGGTGCAAGGGTAGGAATAAGGTACGAGTCAAAACATTAGCGATCTATACATCCATCCTCATTAAGGCATTGTACCTTGAACAAAATACATACTAACCACACTAAATCAAACATACAACACCCTCGAGTCACCCCTTTATAAGGATTGATGATTACTCGAATCTATACAACTTTGAGATTACAAAAAGAACTCTATTGTTTTTACTTTTTCATTTTTTTATATTTATTTTTTCTTGAAGAAACAAGGGAGCCACGGTCTTGGCACATTGTGTGCCACATTACAATGCTAAGTTTAACCCATCCTATATAATATATCCCATCTATCGCCACCTTGACTTGTAAATGTGATAGCATTCAAAAGGTTCTTTTGTGGAGTTGATGGCATGAAAAATATAGAACAACTCCCATAATGAATGTAAGCATACCCAATCAAAACAATGTATCGCATAAGATACGAGATGCAAGGAAGAAAAATAGAAGGAATTAGCTTTAGGTAAGGGAGGTTTAATGGGCTATGGCTACATAAAGAAATGGAATCAATGATCACGATGCACACCTCTCCGCCTTACCACTACCAAGTAACTAGTAAGTTAAGCTTGATGTATTATAAGAGTTTAGCCTTATCGTTTCCCTCACATCCTGTGTTTTATTGCCCCATACATGGCTTGCTAGCGATTCTAAGCTAGCGATACTTTAGATGAAATTCCGCTATGTAACCTAGCTGGGGTTTAATTTAGGCCATCCTTATTCTAGTATGATACTTATCTCATTTTTCATTTTGAGTTAATACATTCTGCATAGCTCCTAAAAATTCTTTTGTAAATTCCTTCATTAAAACAATAGTTTTTTTCTTGTTTTAAAAAACTCAGACACAACAAAACACAACATGGCACAGCACGACTCAACTCAACATAACTAAATAACATACTGACTCAATAAGTAAAGACTAACATAACATATTATACAGACCACAATTAGAGCATACGAATACTACCTAATTTCAATTTTCAGTTCTACTCCCCCAAATCAGAATAATACATTGTACTCAATGTTAAAATAAAATAATAAAAACTAAAGGACAATACTCAAAAAGCTGAGTCACTCCTCGGGTGGAGAAGGTGGTGCATGGTGACCCTGCTACTCGTACCAACGCTCATGACGATACTATGTATGCACTAGCCCCATAATCATATCCTTCATCCTACCCAAACGCTGATCACGAGCTAACTCCTACTATGCCATCTGGTCTAGGTGAGTGTTCTGAGCTGTAATCTGCTACTAAATGTTGTCCATACGGTTTCTATGCGTCTCGTCCTTCAACTGCAAGCTCTCAATCTGGCACGTGGCATCAACACCATTATCATCCTGCTGCTGTATCTCATTATCATCATCAACACCATCTGCAGCCTCATCCATAACATCATCTCCATGAGCTGCATCACCATCATTCTTAACCTGATCCACCTCTAGCACCTCATCAGCAACCTGATTGTCCTCAGCCTCCTCCGCAGCCTCAACTCTAGCCGTACGAGAAGACGACGTCTTAAACTCTTTTAATGGCCTCTAACTCAATACCTGAGGCAACTTTGTTGGTCCAAGGTGAAGAGATGGGAAGCACCAGCACGTCCTCTCTGTAAGGCTGGTCAATAGGCCGAGAAGTCTCCGTTGAACTGTAGATAGTAGTACTCCCTTATGAGATCAAATCACTCTGTGCTAGTCAAGTACCTCAGATCGATGGTGGGAATAGGTCCAGGTACGAGAAAAAGAGCAGATATGTTCATCCCAACCTTAATACAAATTGGTGTCAGTAATCCATCAAAAGCAATGCATCCTGACAACTTCTTGGCACGGAACAACTAGTGTCGCACCATATGTGAGGCGATTTTGACTCTGAACTTATGGTACATTGCCTAAAGAAGCATACATTCCTCGCTGCGGATGTTGCCACAAATCTCGTGCCGACCAAACACTGTGAAAGCCAGAAAAAGATGCACGTACCAAAATGCCGGGTTGTGCACCGTGTACACTTTAGCTATCTGGAACTCTACACCATGCAATCCATTCAGATCCAACCAAAAAGCTCCGGTATCTCTCATGAACTATGGTGGCTCATTCGACGGACCTGTAGTCTTGAAACCATATACCTTGTTTAACCAAGCAATAGGCTTCTCATAAGCCTCTCTTCCTAAGCAGAATCTGATACTCAAGACTTCATCGTCTTTCTTCTTGCCCCTAGTTATGAGTTCCAAGGTTCTTAGGAACTCATAAGTGATCCTCTCGTATGTCGACCACCGATTGCACTCAAACTCCTCCATGGATAAGCCCTACAGTAGGGTATCCATATCCTTCTTCAAACCCAAAGTAGTGAGGGTCGTAGTGTCTAAATAACCGGTCTTCAGGATGCCTCTTCGCTTAAGCTTGAGGTATCGTTCCTCGTCTGGAATACGATACCATGACTTTGGGCTCACCAGACAATGGTCGAGGTGGAGGTGGAGTTGTAGATGTCATGCCTCGCTTCTGATGGAGAGATTTATGTGGCATATATAAAACGAACAACAAAACAACACGAACAAACTCAATAGTGCATATATATAATCCCCGAGCCGAGGTACACCCACAACTCCTACATCATGCATCACAACGCCTCCTCCATCACAAATAAACCTACACATCCATCTCTATCACAAATCAAACACATTTCAATCATAAATGATCAAGATGTATAAATTTGAATTATATGTAAACATGATCATTCGAGACATATACCAAATCACGCTAAACTTCACCAATTTACTCCATACATCAATCTAGCATGAACCTAGAGCATTCATTCATCACCCCAGAGTATAATATAGCACAATCCAATCATCTAACACGACAAATCAATAAAAAATCAAATTTTCACGAGTCGACCCAAAATCCTAAAACCTAAATTCCCCAAAATCACACCAAATCATGCAATCCACATGTCCACATGCTCGTTAAATCATGGGGAATCAATTTCAAAGCTCACATTGTGCATTGGAAGTGATTTTAGTGTTAAATTTTAGAGGAATTCCAAAATTACCTTCAAACGAATTTGGTGCAATTTCGAGTGATTTGTTAGGAGATTGATGAATTCGACATTGGAGGAGTGTGTCTTAGGTCCTAAGCTTTGATTTCCACTATAGCACGATGAATTTGGTGAAGAAATGACAAATTTGAGTGTTTTTGGGTATGTGGTTAAGTGAGAAGAATGAGAAGACATGAAGAACAAGGGGAGTTATTCATGGTTTAGCACGTAGGATTTCCAGAATGCATGGCTCGTGCGTGTAGCGCACGGCCTAAGGGCCCTTGCTCAACAACTTCTGGAATGGGACAGTCTACGGCCCGTGTGTTCCCTTTTTGTAACACACGACATATTTTGATTAAAAATGTTAAGTTTCTTCGTGTCAAATGTTGTTTTGCAATCCTTGGCATTATTAATTTCTTTTGTTCATCATATTCGACCATTTTAATGCCAACAATTAGGGTTTAATCTCTTCAAACTCGACTCTACATTAAAACAGAAAACTACCTGTATGAAATTAAAAACACATGGGTTATCTCCCATGAAGCGCTTTGTTTTACGTCGTTAGCTCGACGTAATCAAGTTGATTTATCAAGGATATTCCAGATCAATGACATCTATCCTTTTCTAGCTTTCTCCCTCATAATATTGCTTCAATCAATGTCCTTTAACTATAAAAATTTTACCAGTTTCAACACTTCTTATCTTTACCGCATCATAGTCGTATGCTGTAACAACTTCAAATGGACCGTCCCATCTAGAACGAAGTTTTCCAGGAAACAACTTAACTCGAGAATTTAATAACAAAAATTTATCGCCCGGCTGAAATGATTTTCTGCTAAGCATTCTATTGTGATATAGTTTCGTTTTCTCTTTGTAAATTCTCAAATTTTTATATGCATCGTTCCTTAATTCTTTCAGTTCTTGAAGTTGCAACTTTCTTTGCTGAGTGCTTTGTTCATAGTCCATGTTATAACTTTTCATAGCCCAAAAGGCTTTATGTTCAAGTTTGACTGGAAGATGACATGCTTTACCATAAAGCATACGATATGGTGATATTCTAATTGGAGTTTTATAGGTAGTACGATAAGCCCATAATGCATCTCCCAATCATGCACTCCAATCCTTCCAGTTTGAGTTAACAATCTTTTCGAGGATGTATTTGATTTCACGGTTGGAGATTTCATGTTGACCACTTGTTTGCGGATCGTAGGCGGTGAAAATACGGTGAGTGACATGATATTTTTCCAAGAGCGACTTCACCACCCTACTGCAGGAATGAGTACTCCTATCACTGATGATAGCTTTTGGGATACCATAACGGTTAAAGATTTGGGTGTGAATAAAATTTACAATGACCTTTGCATCATCGGTACGAGTTTCTCGATCTTCTACCCATTTGGACACATAATCGACCGCAGCCAGAATGTAAATATTTTCAAAGGACAATGGGAATGAAATCAATGCCCCATACATCGAAAATTTCAAAGATGTAGATTGATTTGAGAGGCATTTGATCTCTCTTAGAAATGTGACCGGTCATTTGACATTCAGGACATGATTTAACAAATTCATATGAGTCTTTCTTTAGAGAGGGCCAATAAAATCAGCTTTCCAACACCTTGTGTGCAGTTCTCTTCAAATCAAAGTGTCCACCAACTTCAAAAGTGTGGCAAAATTTCATAATCGATTGTGTCTAATGATTCGGTACACATTTTCTCATAATTTCATCTGATCAAAACTTAAACAATTAAGGATCGTCCCAAATATAATACTTTGCGTCATTCTTGATTCTGCCCTTTTGAGCTCGTGATAATTCACTAGGTACTTGTTTAGTGATTAAATAATTCACGATGTCAGCATACCACAGAATTTCACCATGGATTAACAGCAAATATTCATCCAGAAACAAGTTTGATAGAGGAACTACTTCCCCATCTCTTGATATTTTGCTTAGATGATCTGTGACATAATTCTCTGCTCCTTTCTTGTCTCGCATTTCGATATCAAATTCTTGAGTTGCTACCATTTTGGACTCGAGTTGCTATCATTTTACCATCCGGATTTTCAATTATAGTCATTCCAGTTTTCTTTCGAACCATGTGTATTGGGCTTACCCATTCTGAGTAAGTGATTGGATAAATAACTCCAACATCTAAGAGCTTTAGAATCTCATTCTTTAGAATCTCAGTGATTTGGACAACTGGCAACAAGACATTTAAAACGTTGTCAATACTCATGGAAAATCTCCCTAGGCTTTTGTTGAATGCTATTGATTTGAGTTTGAATATCAATAACTCTCGAATTGGGAAAATACCTATTCAAGAAAGCACATTGCATTTGTTTCCATGTAGTGATTGTATCTAATGGCAAATCATATAGCCAGTTTTTGGCCAATTCACCTAAAGAGAATGCAAATGCCCTTAGTTGAATCACTTCATTGTTTATCCCGTTAGGCTTCATGTTTTCACATACTACCCTAAATTCTTGAAGGTGATGGTGAGGACAGGACACTCACAAGGACGACCATTAAACACATGAAATTTATGAAGAAAGTCAAATTGATTTAAAATTAGCACTAACATCAGGGAAAACAATACACCGTGGAGAATTGTTATTTCCATTGTACTCAGCCATTACTCTAAGGGTTCATTCTGGTACAGCATTCACATCAACAGCATTATTATTGATATTATTGTTATTATTATTCAGAGGATCAGCCATTGCAGGAAATAAAGTTGAAACGCTCTCACCAAGGGAATTTGTAGGGTTAGAAGAATGTCTTATTTTCTCTCGAGTAGGACTTGGATACTCGAAATTATTTTCTTCAAGCTCTCTTACAACCTTCCTTACATATACTCTTATAATGCGTCAACTCCTCAAGTTCATGCACTAATGGTTGTCCCCAAATATATGTTCAGAAATAAAATCACAAATTAAATGAATTAACACAAAAATTTATAATGTAACAACCGTTCCCCGGCAATGGCGCCAAAACTTGACGCATCCATCGAAAGGCATGCAAAGTTAAATCCTGACTACACCACTCGTAACAGAATTACTAAAAATATGTAGTAGTGGTAGGCTGAGTCGATCCCACATGGAACGGATATATTCAACTGATTTTGTGTCAATCACTTAAGATGTAACTTAATGTGATAGAAATAGGGGGTTTACAATTGAATATAAAATAGCGATAACTAAAATGACAGAGAGAATATAAAAAGATTAGACTAATTTGATTTGATCGGGAATAAGGTGTATGACAATGTATTTTGATTCATTCCTGGGATTTCTACATCGATGTTAATTTTCTTTTCCTAGATTCTTTTTGACGTATATTATAGCTAGGCGAAACCTAACTTCGTTATATCTAAAGTATGATAGCCAGACGAGAATAAACTATCAATTAACAATAATCAACGTAGAAAAGATGGGAATATACCTAGACCAATTAATGTTGCATTATATCATAACTCACCATACCATAACATTGAATAGAAGAGAATAATTCATTGTTACGAATCAAAATAACAAAGATATGATAATAAACAATCCCTCATAAATCTCTTATTCAAAATAACAAAAATATGAAGTACGGAGAGACTGACACGGTCGTGTCTGGCTGACACGGGCTGAATTGGTCCATGTTTTGAGAGATTGTAGCTTTTCTTCTTCAGGCCTGACACGACTGTGTCAGCCTCACACGGCACAAACCAGGCCATGCTTTGAGAACAGTACAAAATCAGTCGATTTTCAAATTCTCATAACTTTTGCAATTTAGCTCCGTTTTTTCTTCGGTTCGTTTTCATTTCTTTCTAATAGATTGTAAAACATGAAACCATCTCCAACCACTCCAAAAATATTCATCAACTAAAAATTTTCAAATACTTCCAAAATGCTAGACATCATATTCCAGATCTTCAAAATATCTTCCAATCATCATGATCATTATCAGCACTCTTTTATCAACGTTCTATAATAAAAACAGAAGTTTCAACAGTACCATGTTCTAAAAGTAAAAACAAACTAACTAGACTAAATAGACCATAAAAGATGAAACAACATGTAGGTTTAAGAACGTAAGATAGTGTGTGTTTTGACACACATCACACACATATATTTCATTTTCAAGTTTGTTCAATTCTTCTTCAAGTTCATCAAGATTGTCATTTGTTGTCTCATATTCATTGGTGTTGAGATTCAAGATAGCTTTTAGAAATTCTTCGTTGTTGAACTCAAACATTTCATCTTCCAAAGAGGTAAATGAATTGAATGAGTCCATCATGCAGATAGAGTGGATTTCATCAAAGGGATATTTCATAGCATCATAGATATTGAAGACGATTTTCTCTCCATTAAACTCCGTAGAAAGACTCCCATTGTTCACATCTATCTTTATTTTGGCCGTTCGTAAGAACGGTCGTCCTAGCAAGATAGGTGCCATTGAAGAACAATAACCATGACCATCCTCCATTTTTAGCACATAAAAATCTGGCAGAAAAACGAATTCATTAACCTTGACAAGAACGTCCTCAACAAGGCCTACAGGATGTGCCACGGACCTGTTAGCAAGTTGTATGACAACTCCTGTGGGTTTCAAGTGTCCAAGATTTTGGGAGTTATAAATTGATAATGGCATTACATTGATCAATGCTCCTAAATCTAGCATACACCCTGCTATTTTGACATTCCCAATGATGCATGGTATTGTGAACATACCTGGGTCCTTTTGTTTGGGAGGAATTTCTTGTGTAAAATAGTTGAAACATTCTCTCCAACTGTAACACGTTCGTTACCCTTAAGCCTCCTTCTAATAGTGCAAAGTTCCTTCAGAAATTTGGCATATCAAGAAACTTGTTTAATTGCCTCTAATAGAGGGATATTCACTTCCACTTTCTTGAAAAAAATAGCAAAATAAAAAAAGCAGATCAAAGAGGACACACGGCCCGTGGGCAAGGGACACGGCCCATGCCTATCATGCACGGCCGTGCGCCAGGCTTGATCTTGTTTTCTTTGGCCGTGCTCAGCAATTTCGGTTCACCATGTTGCACGGCTTGTGCACATCATGCATGTTCGTGCTCTTTTAAAAATAAGCATAGAAAGTCATCTAAACTCTAATTAAGCTGTAAAAATGTCTGTCTTCATTTGAAATCGTCAAATAGCTCTAGAAATCAGCTACGAACTCTTCACACGCAGCTCACAATCAGAAATGTATCAAATTCTTCGTATCTGCAATGAAAATAAGAAATACGGCAATATCGATGCTTCAAATAATAAAAGGAACTAAAACAACTCAAAATAACAATAAAACTGACATAAACAAGCAACTTTGATTAAGAAAATAATGCGTGTTTACACACACATCAAGTGCATAACTCGATCGAAAGGAAGGTAGATGGCGTCGAGCATAGTCCAGGCATTGAACCCCGTCATCCAAGCTTATGCCTCAGGATAAATCCTTCAAGTCGAAACATAACCCTATTCCCAGCCGGACCAATCGAACCTACAACTCCCTCTAGAAGATCATCCAACTGAGGAGCGAGCTTGGGTGGACCAGTCTCAGGTCCGACTGACCTAGGAGGTGGAGAGTTACTGATGTGGAGAGACTAAGGGGGCAGCTATCTAGAGGTTCGATATTGGCACCCCTCTTCTCTCCCGTTCTGCTTATGTCCGCCGCATTTTCCTTCCCTTTCCCCCTCTCCTGGGTTAGGCACAGGACGACCTTCACTAGATCGGTCAGCTTCGAGGATAGGACGGGGGCCAGATTATTAGCAAGTGTAGCATTCCTCGTCCTCAACAACTCCTCGGAGAAACCATACCTGCAAAAGGGGAATGTCATCACGGGTCAGTATATCCTGAACGAGGAACAAAAATAAAACGATACTCACTCATATCATATTTATGCAAGAACTCCTTATCGATCAAGTCCAACACTCTTAAGGTGCGTGTCGACTTAATGAAACGGTCAATGATTGATTTGACCTTCCTCTCTTTCGGACCGAGGGTAAAAGATCGTAAGTGGGTAAGAGAAACGCCTAATCACCAGTGAGTAGTAAAGTCAAACACAACTCCATCCGTGCATCGAACAAATAACCACTGGTCACGCCACCTATAACAGTCCTTAAAATTGATCAAAAACATGCAAGGGTAGGTGATACCAACCATTCTCACGGTAGTTCAGACAGAAGAAACTAAAACAGAAGCTTAGGCATGATAACCTTACTCTCCACACCCAACTCTTGAGCGGCCACATGAAACCCAATCATCATCCTGATCGAGTTGGACAAGAACATGGAAGGAGACATCCCTGTATACTGGAAGACTGAATTGAGGAATCCATGAATAGAGAATCTCAACCCAGCCCTCAAATTTTAGGTAGATAGGAAGAACTCATCGATTTTTCTAATCTTTTTATTTAGATGATGCATTTCATGTTTTATGATACCCTAGTTCTGTTTATGAAGAATTAGGATCGATGTCTCTACTTCTGAAATGAAACATGCCGAAAGACATTCCTCAACAATAACCCTTCTAGTCCTAACTAGATCATTTTTGCATTACCTATGATGTTCTCAGGTGGATAATCTTCTGACCATTGTCTCCTTTCTCTTTCATCATCCACAGGTTGTTGTTGAGACTCTATTATAGGTAACTCTTCTGTAGCCTGTTGAGGCTCTACTATAGCTCCCCATTGGAGTACAGATCCGCTGTCCAGACTCGGGTCGATCTAGAGCAAAACCACTCGGAATAAAGAACTCGGATCTAAGGGACTTTAACCTCTGCTTAAAGATCCTAGAAGGATGATTGAATACCTTGGATGGAATCGCACGTGTACAACCCTCGTCGCCCTTCCCGTCGAAAGAATTCCTGTCCGAAGATAAGGTCTCACGGGCGGGGTTGACACAAGGAGGATCAATCACAGGACCTCCTTCATCCGTTCGTATACTTTCCCACCTCCAAGAGGCCGGGACAATGGGAGAACAACAAGGTCAAGAAAGACCGATCGATCTAAGTAAACGTCGACGTAAGTAAACGTCGACGAAACCAGGTCCAACATCCTCTAAATCCAAATCGATATCATCAAGAAAGGTGTCCAAATCAAGATTCATACTTACTTGATCGAGGGAAGCAAAGAGCTACAAAATACACACGACGGACCTCACAAGATGGCCGAACTCACAAGATGGTCGACCTCACCGACGGCGACCTCCTCGAGCACGGGCCGACCTCACCAACGGTCGGACCTCTCCTACACAAACCAACCTCACGTAATCCAGAGAACCCGACTCGGGCTGACCTCCCCGACGGCTTGAACTCGCCACTCGACTGGATCTCGGCCGAGCGAATCAACCTCACCACTGCAGGACCAACCTCGCTCGAGACAGTCTCAGACCAACCACATGAGGATCTTGGTGTGAACCTTGGAACGATGTACCAACCATGGACCAAACTTGAACCAACCTCGACGAGCCACAACCTCACGCAATCAAGCTTGGACGACCTTGCTCTGATCGTCCCACCTTTGCATAACCTCAATAACTCCAATCGGGTCAACCTCCCCAATCATGTCGACCTCACTCCATGCAAACAGGGCAGTCCGACCTCAAACCGGCCTCCCACAGAGCTACATCGGATTGGCAGGCCGACCTTGTGCGACCCTGTACAGAGCTGCCTAGATCTGTCATCAACTAAGCTCGGTCCGCCGCTACGTCGAGCGGTTCAGAAGTTAAAAAGGCTTGGACCCCTTTGGTGTTGAGATGATGGGAGAAAAATACAAGAAAAGAAAGATAAGGACCACACTCTTAAACCTAAGATGCAAGTGAGAACTAGGGTTTTCAGATGAAATTGACTTGGTCAAACCTTAGTCAAAGGGGAACTAGGATTTTCAAGGGA
Source organism: Drosera spatulata (assembly GCA_035668315.1). NCBI lineage: Eukaryota > Viridiplantae > Streptophyta > Magnoliopsida > Caryophyllales > Droseraceae > Drosera > Drosera spatulata. The sequence continues at coordinate 12,157 of JAOVYX010015057.1, read as the reverse complement.
GGAAGCTTGGTCAAATGTTACTCAAAGGGAGAACTAAGGTTCCCTATTCCTCCTAATTACCTCCGACTTTCTACTTTTTTATTTCATTTACCTTTCAGGGGTGTTGCCCCCGTATCCCTGTCAGCGTATGCATATTTATCAGGGACGTGAAATAGTTGACGACCTCAACATGAACGAGCGCATCCAAGTTGGGCGTATGACCCCAAACTAGGGGAATGGGGAAAAAGAGTCCCCAAGCAAGACCTGGTCGGTCTGACTAACCCGAACAGGGCAAAACCCAGATTGGGACACGGGGGCAGAGAGTCCCTTAGAATGCTCTATAACAAGCCTACCCTGAAGTGGTTAACCCTCTTGAAAGAGGTTTGATCGGTCTAAGAAGATGAAAACGCTCGATCGGACACATTGTCTTATTCTGCATCCTAAGAGAAGATAAAAGAGAATACAACCCTTCGTTCCATCAAATTGATCAGTCTCAAAGGCTTGGGAGGCAAATGATGGTCACCCAAATCAATGTTATGGTTAATGACAAGTCAAGTCAAATGCTTCTTCCATTGATAAGAAGGAAGAGTCAATATAAGAGAAATGGGCCTTCAACATAAGGGGAACCAAACCACATGCTAGCACTTGAATATTAGAAAAACAATCACTAACAAAGAACCTAATCCCAATAACTCCAAAAAAGAATAAAAAAACACCAAGAACATCAAATTCAAGTTAAAACACCAAAACATCTCAAATAACATCATCAAATCATCCTAACCACCAAATTCTCCATTGAAAAACCACGAGTTCAATTTAAACTTCGAAATCCGTGAACAAGATCATTACATGGGCTTTAAAAGGTAAGAAAAAAGCCCACCCAATTAGGGTTACCTTCCCTATAAATATCCTTCATCATTCCCAAGGAGGTATCTTCTCTCGTTTCTAATCTCCTCCTCATTCAATACTCTTCTTCTTATTCTCTCTCTCATCCAAATCGGACACATACTGACTTGAGAGTCGAAATGGATATCCAAGGTACATATCTCGATCTCCTGACTAATGACGTTTTCTTAATTTCTGGTGTACAGATTGTTCGACGCATCCTCAGATCGATCCCTTATCATCAGATCAGTTCGACATACGACGGGATCGTCATACGGTCTAACCTAATCACAAGAGATCAGACTACCTGTGACAAACACCTCTCATCAATAACACACTCTTACTTTGACTCATAGAATTCTTTTAAACAAATTTCTGTTTGGTAAAAATTATTGTCAAAATTGTCAGTAGTTTGCTTTTGTAAATGGGCCAACATCAAGATTTCTGATATCACATATTCTCCTTGAAAGCACACTATCTTATGTCATCGAAGTGTTAGAACTCTTCCTTTTCATGGTTTACCATCTATATTACTAGAGCTCATAGTCCAGTTTCCTCTATGCCAATAAAGTGCTCTCTATCATGTAGTTTGCTATTCTTTTCTACCGCCACACTTTATCATCCTGTAATCTAAATTATGTTCTACACTTACTTAGCTGGTTGTATCCCCTTTTATAGGAAAACCCTGCGGTTCTCCTCTAACCAAATCTCATACGGCGCACCCAGTAAGCCTTTTTATCTCTTCATGCCCATTCTAATTCTCCTATAAATAATAAACAAATCAGTGTTGTCATCTTGTACACATATCAGCTATGACGGCACCAACATCCCCCTAGATGAAAAAATTAAAAAAAAAAAAAAACCCTAGAGGACAGAAAGAGTCGAGAATCACTGACACCACTGCCTCATTCCCCCATCGGTCATCTTGACATCGGTAATCTCTTCAACAATAGTGAATCGCCTTCGGAGAGAGCTTTGAGCTCGAAAAGCAACAAAAATAATTGAAATGAGGAAAGACAACCACTTGCATTGATCGGTCCAGCTCAGGGCTTTACATACATCAATATTGGTTAACAAACAAGCCAACATAACCTATCTCTTATGGACACGTGTCACCCTCACAACAACCAAAAGAAAAGAACTGAAACCAGGTAATATCACATACTACTAAAACCATACACCATATACGACTAACTAAGACACCATAATACACTTAACACACCACTCTCCTCAACCTTCAATAAATGAAATGATCCTTTCCATTGAATGAAACTTTATCCAGATGATAAACATTGCAAGCTTTATGAGTACAGTAAGCATGAAGAACATGAACTAAATAGAACGAGTACAGTGTGCTTCGAGAACCCTGAACACCCCCATTGCTCCCGTCAATACCCCAAACCAAACACAAAGCCAACACCCAAACAAAGCAGAACCTCAACATCTCTCCTAATCGCAGATCCATTTCTCGTCCCTTTTCTACACCAAAACTCAACACTAAATCATCTAAACACAACACGAATCTGATTAAACGGATTCGAAAATAAGTTTTGAAAATAAGTTTCGAAAATAATATTTATAAAAAATAAGTTTTTAAAGTGATATGTATAGGAAATTATCATTTATATTTTTATTGATTATTCATTAAATAGTACAATGTATATGAAAATTTTGAAATTTTAAATAATATAATTATGGAATCTAGAGATGTATTTTTTGAAAATATTTTTCCTATGAAAAAAAAAAGTGACCACATCCATTGGAGTTTTCTATATCTAATAACAATATAGATAATGATAATGATTCTCAACCTAAAAGAAATAAAGTTACAAAGGATTTTGGTCCAGGTTTTTATGCTTTCTTAATTGAAGATGATCCTAAAACATATAATGAAGTTATGATGTCAGTTGATGCCCATTTTGGAAAGAAGCAATTAATGAGGAAATTAATTCCTTAAAAAAAACTTGATTTTTAATCGATCTACGTAAAGAATGTAAAAGTATTGGATCAAAATGGGTATTTCGAAAGAAATTAAGAACTGATGGGTTAATTGAACAATTTAAAACAAGACTTGTTGTTAAAGGATATAATCAAATTGAAGGAGCTGATTTCTTTGATATATTTTCTCCAGTTCAAAAGTTACAACTATTAGAATGTTAATTGCTCTAGCTTGTATATATAATTTGGAAATTCAAAAATGAATGTCAAAACTACTTTTTTAAATGGTGATTTACATGAAGAAATATATATGGATCAATCTTAAAGTTTCTTTGAACATAGAAAAGAAAATAAGTTTGTAAATAATTTTCTGAAACAATTTGAAATTAATGATGGAGATAAATGTGTATATGTGAAATAATTTTTTGATGGTACATGTGTCATTCTATGTTTATATGTAGATGATATTTTAATATTTGATAGCAATATATATGTAATAAATGACATTAAATCTTTCCTATGTAGTATATTCCATATGAAAGATTTTGGACGTGTGAATGTTATTTTAGGTGTTAAAGTGATACAAAATAATGATGAGATTATTTTAACACAATTTCATTATATAGAAAAATTATTGAAGAAATTTAATTATTTTGATGTTAAATTTGTATCCACACCTTTTGATCCTTCTTTTAAATAAAAAAATATTGATGAAAGTGCTTCTGATAAATATGCTCAAATAATTGATTCCTTATTATATTTGACTAATGATTCTAGACCAGATATTGTTTATGCTGTTGATAAATTAGGTAGATATACACATAATCCTAATTCTACTCATTCGACTGCTCTTGAAAGAACATTTAAATATCTTAAAGGGATCATTAATTATGGTATTCACTATACAAAATTTTCGACAGTGATTGAAGGATACAGTGATGCTAATTGGATAGCACATACTGATGAAACTAAATCTACTTGTGGATATATTTTTACTCTTACTAGTGGTGCAGTATCATGAAAATCTGCTAAACAGACTGTTGTTTACGTTCTACTATGAAGGCTGAAATTGTTGCTTTAGATACTGCTAGTCTTGAAGCAGACTATTTGAAAAATCTTTTATGTGGTTTACGATTATTATCTAAACCTATACCTCCTATTTTCAATGCATTGTGATAGTCAATCTTAAATTGTAAAAATTAATAATAAAAACTTTAATGAGAAAAGAGGACACCTTAGGATGAGACATAAATCTATTAGAAGTTTGATATCTAATGGTGCCATTTCTCTTGACTTTGTCAGATCAGAAAATAATATTACGGATTCGCTGAGGAAAGGGTTGACGCGTCAATGAGTACTTGAGATGCCAAGGGGAATGGGATTGAAGCCTATTGATTAGTCACACTAATGAACACCCATTTTCAAATGAATGACGATCCCATGAACGGAGTTCAATGGGTAATAACGAAGTTATGTGTTGACTAAGGAGCAGTATATTATATAAATATTAACGGAGCTGTTTTGGATCCCATTCTTATGGCAAGGGCTCTTTAAATCGCGACAATATAAAGATTGAGATATAAATTCTTTATATTATATATTTTTTTTAATACATATTAATGAGCCCAATGACTATATTTAATGAAGGTGATGGTCTCGGATCACTAGGGTTCACCTAGTGAGTGTGGCGGTGGAGTCGTTACTATAAGACATAGTTTAAATCTTTAATGACACTCACGAAACAAGATACTTGCGCAAGGTTATAACGTGCAGCCATCGATTAGAACCTATATGAATGTCCATATTGTATGTGTCATGTTCATAATCTTGGTTAAAGAAGGCTTAGCTCAAAACAACTTTGTCTCTATTTCTTTTCAGGAGGATGTTCATGTACACTAGGTGTAAGGCTCAATTCCGGAAGGTTCCTACACTGAAAAATACAATATAAAATGCTCTATTTTTTTGTTTGTAAAACAATTTAAATTGTTTTAATTGTTTTTCTCCAACATCTTTCAAATTTTAAATTATGTGGGGAATGTTGGAAAATTTAAATCTAAAGTAACTGAAGGTTGAAACAAAACTGAAGGTTGTTTTTGTCCGGAAGAGTTATTATCAATCTTCTTCTTCGTCTTCTATCTATGTAACATACAAAGAAACAAAACAGAAACAATTTTGTTTTTGTTTCTTTTCCATTACAAACCAAAGAGCGACGTTCATTGGTTCGGGGATCACTTGCTATCTTGGGAGAGGAGCACATCAAGATTCTTCCACCAGTTCAGTGGGGCATTTTTCTCTAAGGATAGCGCATTGCATGTTTCGACCAGACTTCTCTAAACCTAATCTTGATTTTTATTGTTCATTGTGATCATTGTTTGCATTACTTTGTTTGACTTTATTGAATATTGTCGTTTTCCTATTTGATTGAGATTATATTTTTTTAAGCTTGGATTAAGCTTAGAGACAGAATAGGTTTAAGGGAAGTAATGTGGTTGAAAAGAACATCCTCGAAAGTGGGAAAGACGTTAGTAAACGTAATGGAAAAGTTCAAGGTGCTTGTTGCAAGGAGGTTGATTCTCCAATTATTCGTGCTATGCTTGAGTTTGTGGACCCACTTCCTCGACGATCGCAGCAGCTACTCCTCAAGTCCTTGACTTGTTGTGATTCTGCTATTACGACGACTTTTGGGAGTGTGAAGATTGACTCTATAGAACGAAGAATCAACGGTGAGACTATGACAAAAGTTATATGAAGATATCTAGATTGTGTTTACTGTTGTGTTGCAGTATTCAGGAGTATTCCTTATGGCGTTTTATTGTTTTGTTTGTTGCTTGTCTAGAGTTGCTTGCTACGAATCCGTGTGATCCGTGTGGATGTTTTTAAGGATTTGGCTTTTGTTGTGAGCGAGTATGCTACTTTGTATCATTTCAACTATCATAAGGTTAAAAAAAAAAAAAAAAAAACCTACGGTCTCTGCATTCCATTGCTCCTACACGCAACACCCCACGATCATCCTCGCTAATTTAGTCCCATCTTGCACAATTTATTTCTTCTACGGATCATTAGCCAGCCAACAAAATACTGGCCGAGAAGCATTTTCCTACGTGGCTACGCCATATTACATTGCATGAGGATGGTTCTTTCAATGTCATTATTGGGGAAGGTGTTGTACGTCATGCGATGACTTTGGTACTTGAAACACTTGGCTAACGTTTGAGATCCTGGCTCTCGAGAATTGAGGATCTCAGCCAAAATTTGTGTACTCTATTATCTAAAAAAAAGAACGTCGATCCTATTGAAATGTGAACGAACGAAGATCTTCGTCTGTTTTTGGTACTTGAAACGAAACAAACTAGCTAGAGTGAAAAAAAAGGAACTCGGGATTGAAGGAGACTGGTACTCAACCACTAGTTGAAACATTCCAGTCAAGCTGACTGTAGATTGATTTGGATCAGATAATCAAGCCGAATGACGATGATTGTAGACTAATCAACCAATGCAGGCGTCGCGTGCTTGTTTCCCGGCCAGCTATGATGCAAACCATGGAGCTAGCTTTCCCAAGCTGATATCTTTATGCAAGTCATGTAGTCCAATAAAAATCAAGGCATAGGAAGCTGTACAAAAGATCCTCATCCAAGGTAGCCCTAATCCATGAATGTTGACATTACATAATTATTGAATTATTGTGGTGACAAAAAGAGACCGACAAAATGTCACAAGCAAGGTATCAATGGACATTAGCATCTATCAAAGTCATCCACAGGCTCGAGGTCCAAGACTTAAAAAGTTGAAACCAGAATAAATAAGTTACTGCTATTGATCTTGCCATCGTCTCATGCTTGCCTAGCCTCTTCAATGAGGGAAAACCAATTTGTTTAAAAACAACAATTCGTGATCACTGATCATCATCTGTATGAATGTGATACCTCCCGCATGAGCTTATCCACGAAGTGGCGTTTCTTATTAAATCCCCAACCAGGGTTGCTCTACATCATCATACAAAAGTAAGTTGTCAGAGACAAAAGTCTATGAGATGAAAGTAAACTACTACTCCTTCGTTCCATAATATAAACACTTGTTTATTTGAATCATTTTAAAATATATGCAATTTGGTAACCATTTCACATAAAAAAAATCAAAACAACTGCTCTGCCGTCTGAAAACCCAGTTAACAGTAGTACAATACACCAACTATTTTCTCTCACAACTATTACAGTAAACCCCATTACCACAAAAAAAAATATTCTTTTTTCACCAAATTCTATACAAATTCAACACACATAAATCCGCATGTCGGGTCAAACCGTTGTCTATATTTTGGAACAGAGTGAGTACTTATTAATCATGGAAAGAAGGGGAAAAAAAAATAAAAACAGGACCATAGTCTGTTCTCCCAGAGGACAAGTCTTGGTTATATTTAGATGTAAGAATCTGGAATATCATCAGAAATTTGACAAATTTCTTTTCTCCCAATAAAACCACCACAAAGACACCATACAAAAATAAAAAGGCACAGGAAGGAGTAGGTTGTGGTTTTTTCTGCTAGACACCATACCAAACAATTGCGATTATGATTCACTTCAATACACGGATGCACACAGCACAAGCACTTCTCAGGTCAGCATTCACCACAATTTAATCAAATCTTCAAAGTGGGTTGTTAGTGCAATTAAAAGTTAAGAGTTGGCCAGATAATTATACTCAGGTAAAGTATCAGATGTCACATGATCTTCACAGCATACTAGCTGGATTCATGCCGCACAAAGATTTCTTAGCATTACCACAAAGAAATCAACCTTGGCTGTAGGAACTTGTCACGGTCAACTGGTCAAGAGCTAGACACCAAACAATGGGTCAAGCAATGTACTCATATGGAGTAGTGCCTGCTGCATGACCCTAACAGCAGACTACCTCTCGGCTATGATCCTGTTCATCAACATCATTGGTATGAGATAACAACCATAACCGCAATTGTTCCAACGTTATGCTTATCTAATTATCTTCCCATGGGAGGGCTAAACCACTAAAGCAGTCAAAGACTTACACCTAAAAAGGAAATTGTTCCAACATAACCTACAAAAAAGTTCCCTCTACTAAAATCAACAATCAGAGTATATCAAAATTGAATTGCAGTCTTATAGTTTCAAACCCTTCAAAAATCTCAACTACCCAGTCCTTGCATCGGTTAAAACTTAGAAAGGACATGGACGCCTCATTCCTTTTTATACCACTCGAGTTATTATATACTACTTGTTTAAGCTATTCCATGTCTTAAAAGAGAAATTCCTTGATAAAAAGTCTTGAAAGCGATCAGCCTAGAATAAGGAGAAAATAATAACGGCACTTAACACAAACCTGAAGAGAAAGTAGAGCATGATCAGTGAAGCGCTTGACAGAATCCGGTACATTTGCCGGAAGAGCATTTGCGACCTTTTCCAACTCTTCCTGTTGTTCCTTTGATGTTACACGGTCAGGGCCAGTGTACGAATCTACAATCTGTTTCAAAAGCGGAGCCCTCTCCAAAGTTTCCTTCACAACTTCCTGTTGATGAATGGCATGTTCAAAATCAGATCCAGATTGTCTATTACAGCAGCCTAATAATTCTAATGCCAATAAACGTAGAATTTATTAGGGAAAACCTTGGCTGCGGTATAAAGTGTTCTTCTCCTTATATGTTGCAAGTTGATACTGTCGTGTACAGTGGTTGTGTATAAAGTATTTTGTCTTAAAAATGTTTATACACAACCATCAAATTCAAAATATTGTGTACAAGTTTTAACTGTTGTATAGAACAACGTATACACTGCTGCTGCAGTGCAGCTGCCCCGACACACCGATTGTATAAACTTATAAAGAACAGAGCCACTTGAGACTTAATCCACACATTTACGTTATAAGCCATCAAGGTGGGTGCAGTTTCACTGAAATGATTGTCCAATATAAGAAGAATCCATCCTTCCACGATCTAATCAAGATCCAGATATCCTTATCTAGTTATGGTATACCAAAGGATTTCAGAATAAATGACTGGAAGCAGTCAAAATATAGAGTTAGATGCTATAGTACGATACAACTCAAAATCACCAGAAGAGGCCAACTGAGCCATCGGCATTCACAGATACAGGTAGCATGGAATAAAGGAAGGATAAATTCACTAATCAAACTAACTTGAAAATGCATCAGATGGACTTAAAAAACAACTTAGTCTATAAACAACTTAGTCTATAAAGGGCAGAAAAATAGCTTGTAGAACGCCAGAAACCATGTAAATTCACACTATTCAAACAACAATGATAACTTGTCCAGAAAAAAAAAAACACACCATTTCACTGCTCCTTATCAACACCCATGAAGTAGGACTGATTATGCTGATAGTATTTTGGCAATAGAAACTAACGAATTTTCCAAGAACTCAAAAGAGAAACAGTTCCTTGCATAGAAAATCTGAAAAGAAACTTGGTAAGAAGTTCAATACCTCCCACTCTTGCTGGTTTTCAATTCCCTCATAAGCCATCAGGAAGGGCTTCATCTTCTCCAACGCGTCCTCGAGAGAAATAGGTGGTTTCTCATCAATGTCCGGATTGTTTCCACACTCCACCATATACTCCGGTTCAAGCTCAATCTGCACGAGACGGACAACAATGGTTACGATAAGTTGATAACAGATCCCATCTCACATGCATAGCTCATCAAAGGAACATTCAGGACATGTTATGAAACAATGCACAGTTTCTTTTACCTTCAGATTCATGTCGAGTGCATCCAAGTAGTTCTCCTCCTCATGAGGAAAAAGCCTGTGCTCCAACTCATCGAACGCCTCGTCCAGCTTACTCATAACCTCAGGCCCGACCTTCTGCGCAAACTTTTCCGCCTCAACGTCATCATCCGGACCATCCAGCCACCCAAGATCATCCTCGGTCTGCCCGTCTTCATCCTCCCTACCTCTCACCCTGTCATCATCCCTCCACTCCCTTTCCTTCACACCGCCATCCCTCCCTCCTCCTCTCCACCTTCCGCCACGCCCCCTTCCCCTCCCTCCTCTTCCCCTACCGCCTTCCCCTACTCCCTCGGCCATCACCCACCTTCCGCCACGCCCCCTTCCGCCGCCACGACCCCCCATCGTCCTCCCACCATTATCCTCCCGTTCATCGACTCCGCCACCACGACCCCATCTCCCGCCTCTAGAAACACCAGCCCCACCACCCCGCCCCTCGCCCCGCGGCCTTTGATGCCGATTCTCCTCCTTCTTCTCCACCACCACCTCCTGATTCGGCGGACCCTTCATCGGCATCCCTCTCCCTCTCCCCGCCCCACCACTGCCCTCAGCGTTGCTCAACACACTCAGAAGCCCATCAGCCAGATTAGGGTTTCTAGGTTTGGCGGCAGAATCCGACCCAGATGGATTTCCACCCGAATCCTCCCTCGAGAACAAAATAGGTCGTCTTGGAATCGACTCCGGCGGCGACCCAGTATGCCCGAACCGGCCCTCACCCGACCCTAATGGTGGGTTCTGAGTTGGGGGCGGCGGGGGTTTGATGGGGGCGTTGAATGAGGGGAGGAATGGAGAGAAGGGAGATGGGACTGTTTTGCCCCTGCCTCGGCCCAATGGTGGAGAGGGAGGGGGATGATCGGTGGGGGCATTGTTGGGAGAGGGAGTGGTGGTGGTGGCGCCGGTGCCTCGGCCGCGTCCGGCGGTGGAGAAAGAGGCGGCGGGGAAGCCGATTGGTGGTCTCAATCGACCGATGCCGATGCTTCGTCTCATGGTTTTTTTGGAGTGAGTTGTTGATGTTTCGATGTTGGTGAGATAGGTGCAAGTGAGGCAGAAGTCGCCATCGGAGAGAACTGGGGTTCTACGGGCCGGTTGATGAGCTAATCTACCCCGTGACCAACTGAAGTACGTAATTTTGTTTGGAAATTGGACGATCACTTGAGCACAGAGGGGATTATTTTAAAAAAAAAATATGTGTCATATTATAATTATGTTTATTAAAAAATAAATTATTCAGATTAAATGATTGAAAAATAAATTATTGAGATTAAATGATGAAAAATGAATGATTAAGATTAAAAGATATCATTTTAATCTTAATCCTTGATTTGTGTTGATTTAATATCAATAATTTATTTATTATTAAACTTACCTATGTCATGACACTAACTTTCAAAATCTTTATTTTAAAATCCCTCGTCAACTTTTCGATAATATCAATATGATATATAAATTCATTAACATTTATGAAATGTCACAAGTGGCATTTTGGATAGTAATAACTAACATTAAATATTTATTAACAATAATATTTAACTATTACTCCATATCAATCAAAGAAAAGCAATCAATCATATTTAACTATTTATCGAGTAATTTGTAATCAACTTATAGCTATGACTAATTGAAACAATCGAAGAAAAACCAGCTAACAGTAGATATGTGCAGGCCTATCAACATCACTGAAGATTCGTATAGGGACAAACAGTCAGCTGTCAACATCAGAATAGTATAATGACAAGTTCTAATTTCCTAAGCCTATAAAAAAGGGATTGATCAGGCTCAGAAAAGATTGACGACGATTGTGGATTTTATTTGCAAGCATGAAAATTTCTCAAGTGTTGTGCAATCGTTCTCGAGAGTTGTGAAGAAAAATATAAACATCCGAAAAATTTAAGATAATCTATTTTTTCAAATAATAACAAAAACAGTATATTACTGAACATCGTAATTTATACAATGAGCTATAAAATTCGTTTGTCAAAAATCATGACAAAAATATGGTAAGTTTCACGATAATTAACGTGAATAGTAAATAATCGTACGTTATAATTTATTTTGTTGGGTTAAAAGGTTTGTTTGACGATATAATAATAAAAAATATAAAATATGAATCAAATGCAACCATAATACGCAATACAAAAAAATACCGTATTTATACGAAAATGACCTAAACCTAATTTTGACACTTATTTTTCTTTATGTCAATTTTTACTCCATCAAAATTAAAATAACTATCCATTAATTATTATCCATTGACGGCCCCTCTTGAGACGTTCGACATCATGGCCGCCGTCATGCCCGCGACAGATGAGCCTTCTCCTCGCGCATCGACCTCTGCTCGGCCTTCTTCTTCACGAGGGACTCGATCACGAGGTCCAGATGTTGATCCGAGTGCTCCTTTGCATCCAGACACGCACTGGTAATGTTCTTTTCATTCACACGTATTTCAATTCGCATTAGTATAAATTTCAAGGCTCTCTTACGTTTGTTCCTTTGTATGTTTCATTTTTTTTAGGTTTTTCCATAGTGATGTTGTGAGGACTGTCACAGCATCATTCACGGCCTTCTATGAGGCCTTATGGACTA
>JAOVYX010015056.1:0-29434 GCA_035668315.1 Drosera spatulata | reverse complement strand
ACTTCAGCTCTTGCCAGAAAGCAAAGAGAGAGTTGAAGAAGCAGCAACTGCCATATTGAACATTTTCTTGTTTGTAATAAGAAATCGAACGATCCATAGAAATGTAAATGTTAAAATATTGAAACACAACACAACCTGCATTTGAGCTCTTGATGAATTTCTATTGATAACTTCAGCCAGATACTCCAAAACATTCTCCCGAGTCTTGGGCTTCTTAAGAAGAGAAAGAAGAACCTCGTTAAGGCCATCATGTAGGTTATTCATGACAGTCTTAATTGTCATGAATGATGACAGCAGATCTGCAGGACGAATCTTTGATGCGTCCGAGAAGCACTGCTGTCTAGTTGAAGGGAAACAGAAGACACATGATGAGTAATGCACTTGAGACCATAGGTTGATCAACCATAAGAAATGAGCTACTTTTACTTCAGAGATAAACATAACTGAAAAAACGATGAAATATTCAGAAGTCAACTTCGACCTAAAATTGTGCTCAAGTTTTAAGTTGTGCTATTGAGACCATAAATGCAAATCCAATCAACTGGTGGCAATCATGATGGATGTACAAACTAGGACAAGATATACTATCTTGAGGAAATAAAAATTCCATGGCCTGAGATAAAAGTTGAAGCTTTATACATGAGAAGCATATGCCAAATCTTGAGGCTATAGTCCAGGTCAATTATTACCAACTGAACTCAAGATTCACAACTTAATTACAGAAATAGTAATGCATCTGAATGAGGCAACACAACACCATGTAAATTAAAGAGGAGACTCATGCTCCACTTCTTTTGTACGAGATTGAAGAATCTCAGTTTCATTGAAGTGGAGAGATGAGAGACTCGAAAAAAAAAAAAAAGAAAAAAGAAAAAAAGGAACACCAATCCTTGTACATCATTCTTCTAAGCAAGCTAGAGGCATTCGTCCTACTTTCCAACCAACAGGAATTCTAGCCTAATATTTGCATTCTATCTGCAGTTATAGAGCTAAACCCCGCTGGGAAAAACCTACTAGTGAGCGATCCAGTTGCATCAACCACACGTTACTCGACACAATAACATGAGAAGAACTGGTGGATCAACAATAGGAATAAACTACTCACCCAACATCGGGTAGGCTCTGGAACATAGTATGGTCCGGTAAAGCACTGACATGGAAGAACGGACCGAGAATGCTAGTCATCTCCATAACACGGCCATTCAAATACAATCCTTTCGGTATCCACCAATTATGATTCACCAAAGACTCCACCCCGGCTGGAATACTAACCAAATACTGCAACACCCTTAAAGGCTGCTGAAAGTTCCCAAGGGCCGACACTCTCATAACACTCTCCCTCAAATCCTCGTACAAATTCTTCAAAACAGGATCCAAACTATCAAAATCCGAGTCCTTGAAAAACTCATCCAAAAACCCCGGCGGAGAACTAATCCTGCCACTACCACTCCCCGTCCCGCCATACCCATCAATCGAACCTCCCACCTCAGAAAACAGCAACAACAACAAAGGCGACGGCTTTTTCCCATTAGCCCCAGCCCCACTCGCCACCTCATCAACTCCATTCACAAACATATCAGGATTGCCCAGATGAATCCTACAATACGAAACAGCCAATTTTTTCGACTGTCGCACAACCGACTCCATCTCGCCCCTCAAATTCTTATCCTTCATCCTAGCAATCTTCTTCCCCTCATCATGAGCACGCTGATAACACCCAAGCAAGTACCTAAAAGGCGACTCGGCGTCACGGAAACTATTCGAAAGCCGATCGATCAACACCCGCTCCATCAAATCCCTCGAAAGCAACAGTTCCTTACCTTCACTGAGAATCTCCGCTGCAGTCATCTCCAGATACAAAACACCTGAATCCGATTCCATCGAATCGACCAGCGATACGCGGAATATCTTCCGCAGAATCGCGTCCTCGATTTCCGCCGGCGATCGTTGTCGCTTCGCCATGATTATTGAGGGTTTAATCCTGCGAGTGGATTGATGATTTTGTGGTTTTGATTAGGGTTTTGAGAGGGGATTTGAGGATTAGGGTTTCGAAATTGGGGATTTTGGGGAATTGAATTCGAAGTCGAAGAGATGTACACGAGCAAACACGACGAAGACGATAATGTTTTTCTATCGGAAACAATGCTTTTCTAATTTTTTTCCTCCTGAACTTATGCTCTTGTGCTTCATGTAGGATCAAATTAATCACAAATATTTATTAATTAATTATATTTTATTTATCAATTAATTATTTATTAAAAATAAAAGATTTCAATATAATAAGAAAAAGATAACAAATTATGTTTAAAATCAAACCAAATAAAATCAAATAATAATTAATAAGTTAGAAGGATTTCTTTTTAAATTACATTTGTTTATAATAAAAAGAAGGATAATCAATTGTAATTTGTAAATATACCTAAAGAAAATTAATTTTCAATTTGATGTTTTTTTTTCTTTTTCTCGATCGAGAACAAGACTTAAGAACACTTGCATATTATATTATGTAAAATAGATATGTTCTCTTAATGAAGAGTAGAGATATTATCCAAAAAAAAGAAAAAAGAAAAATTCTTTAGAATCGTGGTTTTTCACGCGTATGAAATCGTTGTTTGTAATATCTAACGAATAAAATATTGTTATATTCAAGTGTTTCATTTCTCACACCAATTTCATCCCTCATATCAATATGTATAACATATATTCACAAATAATAAATATGGTATGCCATAATTGTAATCTGATAATTTTCATTTGCATAAAAGCATCGTTATTCTCTAAAATCAAGTCAATTAATAAACTTTGTCTGATTTGTATGTCAGGTCCCTCTATTTGTATAACAATTGATGAAGAAAACATTAACTTGAGGATTTTTTAGTGTTAGTTTGAATAGAGTTAGAAATGATGTTATGTTTATACAATCCAAGGTTCGTAGCAGAGGTAGTAGACGAGATGCAATCAACAATAACAAACTTCAAGATGTGGCAAATAACTTTGAGATTCGCATCAAAAGCAAATCAAGGGATTGGGAACAATAGGATTCAAGGACGACTTCTGAGATTCGTTGGAAACAGCAATGTCTATGCATACATTAGCTGGTAGTAAAGCTGAAGTGCAGTAGAGGTATTGACTTGCAGTAGAGCTGCAATGCAATAGAGGTACTGACTTGTAGTATAGTTGAATTGTAACAGATTTACAATGCAATAGAGATAGTCTGTGCAACAAAGATGGTCAGGATAATTTATCTATTGATGGGCTATGATTTGGAATATGGTATGATGTGATAGATAGTTTTTTTTTCCCAAGATCTATTGTTTTCAGTGGGATTTGACAAGAGAAAAAAAAAAAAAAAACAATGAAGTTGACAACTATCTAAACATTACAATCAGTCACGAGTTGGTAATCCTCCTGACTATAAAAGGAGATCATTTTGAAGATACTAGAAGATTGATGATTGCATTTGAAAAGAGCATAATCTGTGAGAGAAAAGATATTTTTTTATTTTTATTTTTTTAACAAGCTCGCAATCGTTTCATGTGCTGAATTGAAACTACAAGAAATTCACTAGTCTAAACTCAAGAATTTCTATCAGCAATAAAGCTTTAGAGCAGAGGATGAGGCTAAGGTTGAGTTAGAGAAGTGTTGAAGATTCTTACAGGGTAGACTGATTTCTTGTAAAAGGTTCATTGTAAGCCACTAACAATCAGACAGTGAACAATCTCTTGGGTTGAATATATTGGTCATCTACGGAAGACTGGACTACGTCCCGTTATTCATTTGACAACGTTTTCTGAACCAATATAAATATTTGAGTTTTTTATTTTACTTGCTTTATATTTGATCACATTTGCTTGCTAAATACTCAAGAAGAAAAGCAAGTAAACTAACTAGACCACTGATAATTCCGCTAGTCTGCACACTATCATTGCAGATTCCCCCACACTTGAGTTATTATTTGTCCTCAAGCAATGAGAGTTAGATGACCTATGAAATATGAAAAACTCTAGCAATCCTAACAATCTAGTGTCATAAACACATTTCATCTACAAACCAATACATATAACCCTCTTTTGAGAACTTGCATAAACCAAATCCTAATGTCACCAAACCCATCCTATATCAAGCCACCACTCACCATCTCAATGATCGTGGTGATCATAATCTCTCATTTTCGCTCAAGATATGTGACGAAAAGATACGATCAAATAATACAACAAGTCAAACATGATTTACTTAACAATTTATCCATTCATTTACTGCACAACAATGCATATAGAAATCAATCCAAAGTTGGCTCGGGAAAAAGATGATCAAAAAGGGTGAAAGACGATTGACTCTTTAGGTTATGAGGTGCTCGGTATTAGGGTAGGAATAAATGTGTTGAGTTAAGATCATGGTTCAAAATTCATCCCCTTTCTCCACAAAGCATTGTGCTCTGTATAGAAGAGAACCTTAAACAAGCAACACACAAGCAACTCACTTAAGTCACCCCTTTTTCTTAGGGTTTTATGACTTTCAGTTTTTTGTTTCTTAACAAAATGATCATTATATACACATTTTGTGCCATATATAAATGTTACGTATCCATATTCCCCTTTACACCCTTTAACACATCTCACCTATCCCTTATCCATCCTTAACACCCATTTACGAAAGGCTTGAAGGGTTCTTTATGGATCTTAACATATGCATATTCATCATACACAACTCCAATCGCAATATATCTGACATAGCATCAATCCAAGCAAAGTAATAGGGAGTCAAAGGAATATGAATGGGAGAATAATTGGTAAATCTCTAAGGCTTATGGAGAAGAAGGATAATTGATATGATTTTCATGCACATATTACTTGCTTTATCACGGGCATATGTAACTTAATCACGAAGGGTTTATAGCATTATAAAAGTCTAGCCTCACCATTCACATGACTCATCTCTCTATGCCTCACGACTAGTGTTTAAACCCTTCCCTATAAGTGCCTTACTAAGGAATTCAACCTAGTCATAGTTTGGATAAGTTTCTCCATGTTTTCAAGTGGGTGGCAACTTAGGCTATCTTTTTTTTTCTAGCTATGACACTTTCTTGTCTCCTTGATTCGAGCTTAAACACGTTACATGTTTCCCCAATATTCAGGTGCACACCATATTTTCTAAGGTACAAGACTATCAAGAATGGTCAATACAATAGCGAAGGATTGAGAAAAAAGATATGACATGACATAACAATACAACATTAAGACACCATCTCAAACTCGACACCAAGCACACAAACATGAACTCCAACTTCCTCCCCCAAGCTTATCTCAAACATTGATCCTAATGCGGGAAAAAAAAGATAGCATGTAGAAGAGAAGAGTTGGAGTGAGCTCGCCTCAAGTGGTAATCTAGGTATGGAGGAGCCCGAACGTAGCCTTGTCCTTGTTTTTGGATCGTCCCCCAACTCGTGTAGATGGTGCCACTGTTTTGCCTTATAAAATACTTTGTAATTGGATAGCGTCCCAAAACACTATGCTCATGTGTCCCAAAATATCCGTTCACGACCGTAAGATTCAATCTCCTCAATATCATTCAACAAAATTTCAATGACATGATTTTATTCCTTAACTACATCTTCAAGGGGCATATCAAGTTCATTGAAATTGACATATTCATTAGGAGAAATCATACGAAGTTAAACTCACATCTTGAAGGTGAGCCTCTATCTCATCTAAAGAATGTGATACCTCACTTTGAAGTATTGAATTCTTCATCTTCGTAACCGGGTTGTCTTTAAACACCGCTATATTGAATCAAGAGTCATGCTTTGTTTGTTTTTTTTTTTTTTTTTAAAGGATTTCCCTTTGGTTAACAAAATAGCTTGTAAACCTGAAGGACCATTTAAACCAGCTTTCGCTGACGGACTCACCACCACAAAGCAGCTTGTCATCCCGTAGATTTGAACTCCTGACCTCATGCATATTGGCCTTATCAGTCCGGGCCGCTGCCATGTGGGATGGGGGAGATCCCCGAATCAAGAGTCATGATCGCTTTGGTTGAGAGCCTTAAATACCAGGAAGATAGCTTCTTCGCCTTCCACTTGAAATTTTAATTCTCCACTCTTGACATTGATTAATGCTCCACTGGTTGCTAGGAAAGGTTTCCCCAAGTTGATTGGAACGTCATCATCGTCCTCCACATCGAATATGATAAAGTCCACGGGGAAGATGAAATGATCCACCTTCATAAGGATGTCCTGAAGCACACCATTTAGATAAGTGAGTGATCGATCGGGCATTTGCAAAGTCATGTGGGTAGGTTTCACCTCTCCTAGACCAAGATTCCTATATATATATAAAGACAAAGGGATCAAGTTAATGGAAGCACCCAAATCACATAATGCCTTATCAACATAAATCTTTCCAATAGTGCAAGGGATAGTGAAACTCCCGAAATCCTTGAGTATTTGTGTCAAATTATGTTGGATGATCGCACAGTCTCCTCGTTCAACTTCACCGTATCCAAGTGCTCTACCTTTTACTTCTTTGATAGAGTCTCTTTCATGAACTTGGCATAGCTAGGCATTTGGAAGCATCGATGAAGGGAATATGGATGTGAAAATGCCAAGGGACTTCGAGGAACTTCTCTAATAGTCGCTGTGAGTCAGAATACTCAAGGGAGAGGGGGGGGGGGGGGATGAATTGAGTATTGAAACTTGTTACAAACAACACACAACAATCAAATAGTGCGGCGGAATAGTTGATAGGATCGGTCCCAATGACTAAACTTTGACAATCAGTATTATCAAACTTATGAAGTTAAGTAACATTTATAGTAGATTAATCAATGAAAGTCAAGCAGCAGTGATTCCAATTTCAAATTACAACTCAAACTCTGTTGCTTATTTGATCATGTTGTGATCTAAGTGTTGTGATTGATGACTGGTTTGCCAAGAAAAGTTTAGAGAGCATAAACTAAGTGGATACGAGATTTATACTGGTATCCCCATAGTTAACAACTAGTTAACTATAAGACTAATCCAGTCGTCGGTAGGGTATTTGAAACTTTGCATTATCACTTCCTAGTATACACAGTTTCCCCGTTTGTAACTCTGGGATACAAATCACTCAGTTGAACCTATCTCTAGGTTCTAACCTAACTCATAGATCTAACTCTGGACCTGATATAACTCAACTCACAAGCCTTACTCCAGACTTGCTACAAATCCCTAGTCCAACTCTGAACTAGCTACTTATCCCACTTGGGATTGGTTCCACTTACAGACTCCAATAGATCAAATACAAGACTCGATCTATGCTTAATGACAATCACAGCACTCGCAAAATACCTAGGAGTATGCAAAGGTTTAGAATTCACTTGTTGTAAAGACCCGAAAAATTTAAGATAATTTATTTTCTCAAATAATAACAAAAATAGTATATTATTGAACGTCGTTTTCATACAATGGGGTTATAAAATTCATTCGTAAAAAATCATAACCAAAATATGGTAAGGACCCAAAAAATTTCGTAAAATTTAGTTTCATGATAATTAATATGAATATAAATAATTATACTTTAAATTTTATTTTGCGGGGTTAAAAGGTTTGTTTGATGATATAATAAGGAAATAATTAAAAATATGAATGAAATGCAACCCTAATACACAAATACAGGGAAATACGATCTTAATACAAAAATATCATATGATACGAAATGACCTAAACCTAATTTTGGTACTTATTTTCTTTAAGTCAATTTTTACTCTTCCTAAATTAAAATGTTTACCCACTAATTACCCACTAATTACCCATTAATTATCCACAAAATTCCCACTAATTATCCACTAAAATTATTTTAATTGATTTAGTTTTCTATAAATACAAGCTCTCTTCTTCTTGAAAAATTTCTTACAAACATAAAAACACTCCTTGTTATGTAAGAGAAGAGATAAGCAAGAGAAGAGAAGAAGGAGAGTTTGAGGAGAAGAGGAGAACTTAGGGTTACAAGACGACGAGGATTCTTCATCATTAATAAGAGAAGATGATCATTTTATTTAAAAATTTTATAAAAAATCACAGACTCTGTGATAAATTTCAATTTTAATATATATTGAATCCGCACATGTCTAGTTTTTGATAAAATTGATAGATCATAATTTGGATTTGTGAATCTCAAGATATAAATTAAAACGTGCGAATATATTAATCTATAAAAAACTGATTACAGGGATAACTTTATGGGTAGATTTGGAATTATACAGAAAGAATTAGGAAACGAGCCTTATATCAATAGAAAGTTCTTAAAGTCTAGTTTTCAGAACAGTTTAAAAATCTAGATTTGGAGTTGTATGCAAGGATTTATGTACTGATTAGTGAAGCAAGGTCAAACTATCTGATCTAGCAGAAAATATAAACTTGAATTAATAAACTGCTATTATTGGTGAGGTTTCATGATTAATGCTCTAATTCTATGGAAAGATTATAGAGTTTACTTTATTTAAAATTTTATGAAATAATTTTTGGAGCTGTATTCGAGAAGTTATAGATTTAAATATGTTGAAGGATCACGTTGGACAGAATCAAAAAATGAATGGTTTTGACCCCGAAATAACTCCAAATGTTCACACAAACTTTGAATAACGATAAATACATAAAATCATCATCATGAATTATCATAATAAGTATCGAAGAATTTTCTCAAAACTTGGCACCACCATAAAATATTACTATGGCGGTTTTTGAAGAAGTACGAACAAATATGCTTAACTCCATAACGTGAACAATCATTCACAAGGATGTGTCTTAATACGCGTATCCTATCATATTATAGGATTTGGAGATGCTGCTCGTTGTCACTTAAGGACGAGGGTGAGCGTGTGCATGTGAATAACTTTAATAAAAGGTAACGTTTAGATTTATTGTGTGTGGCGATGCGTGTTATTATACCGTGAGTATAATAATATGCATTGGAATCTTTGGACATAAAGTACTGACTGCAACTGTTGTGTGTTGTGTGTTAAATATTGAGTGTTGTTGCATGGTGTGTGTTATGTCTTGTTTGTTGGTATAATGAGGATGAATGTGTGAAAGGAGTGTAAATCCATAAATTGGTGAGATAACTCCGTGGTATAAAACACAAAGAGCGTTGTGTCTGTCACATGTGTGATACAGTGACTTGATGGTGACATTCTTTCATTGACCTTGTGAGGTCATTTTGGTATGAGGATATCTCACTGCAGGAGACCCTGAACTCCGGTTTGGCTGATCCCCTTTGACAGATGTCCCTTTTGCTAAAGCTGAAGAGAGCTTACTTATGAAATTGAATAAGTCTCGCCGAGGGCATAATTATAACATTGAGAGTATCTATTGTCTGTCGTCTCTGTGTGATTGATATAATGGCAAGTATAACAAAGTCTTGAGTAAACTGTTGAGTGCAGCAGTGCGTGAGACTTGGACTGGGGACCTGTCGTGTCACAGTGTCATTGTCTCAGTTTTTTTGATATGGAGGTCTTGACTGTCATATCATAAGGGTATGACGGTAGTAAATGGCGTTGATAATGTATGGAGTGTCGATGGACGCGTAGTTTCGAGGGTTGTTACGTGATGTTAAGTGTGCTTATGTGACTACGGTGAATCATTAGTATGCTTGTGATGATAATTGTGAATGTCAGATTGGCATGATAATTTCAGGGTGCTGGAACAAAGGATACAAGTGATCATTTTTCTTTTCTTTTCTTACTTTCTTCTCTCGTGTAACCCCTAATAAGGGGATCGATACATTATTCAACTTCTATAGCTTACGGTTACTATTTTTCTGTGTCTTTTTTCTTCTCTTTGTTGTAGGAGCAAGACTTGAAGGAGAAGTGTGAGTTAAGATTTGATGCTAAATGTAGCTTATGTGTGAAAAGTATTCTTTTCTTAGAAAGAGATGTAAATTCCGCTGTAAAGGTGATATTCTGAGTTATGATTGAGTGTATCAAAAATTTCTAAACTAATGATGTATAAGTGAACTTAGCTTAATTCTTATTACTAAGCCAGGAAGTATAGGTTTTACCTAACTGAGATATTGGGCCCAGCGGCAGTGACATAATATGTATCATTAATAAATAATGGAAAGTCGGAACGTTACACCTGATGTATCTTTTAAAAATAAAATTCAAAACCTTTTGCAAGCCTCAGAAGAATGGAAATCGAAGTGAAGAACTTGTAAGCTTTGATCTCCAAAAATGCCTTGCTTATAAATCAGTTTTTGTGCTTCCTCCTTCGTGTTCATGTGTCTCATGTTTCAAATCAGTAGGGTTTGCAATATATAGTGAGAAATCGTGTAGATTTATTTTCAAAACTTAATTTCCTAATATACCTTTAAGTGGCAATCAATATTATGCGAAATTTTCACAAAGATGGAAACAAATAATTGTGCCCCTTTCTGTATCATTGAAAATAGCTATTTATGAGTAAAAAAAGATGAGAGAATCTTTTCAAAATCATGACTCAATCGAAAATTATCTCAACACGAAATCAGAGTTTAAAATCACACTTGACTTAAATAACTTTTAGGTGTAATAGGACTAGTCCCATCATTGAAAACCAAGTACTTAAAACGTTTCAAAGCCTTTTTGACTTTGGTGCTCCTAAACATTTGAAGAGTGTCAGATTATCATACCTTTATATTTGGACTACACATATTGTTTACATCAAGACTCATTGTAGCTCCAAATGTCTCTATGTACCTCTCTCATAGTGTTCAGACTTCAATAAGACTTGATTCTTCAATCTCTTCAAATCAACTGAACTTCAAATGTGAATCTTCCTTGTGAATGTCCAATGCATGAGTGTACCTATTCATCAACCTGTTACACTCGCACAACACACATGAAGGGACCTTATGGAAAATAGAGTTTGTTATCATCAAAAGATAAGGAATGATAATATACACATGATAGTTCAATAATTTCTCCCTTTTTGGTGATGGCAAACTATTGATGGTATAACAGATGTGACTAGCTCAGCCTAAGAACCATCAACGAAAATTCTAAGCAAATCAGAACTCAGAAGTCTTACCAACAGATTATACCTAAACTTTGTTCCCTAGTTGTTGGTTGGTACCGGTCCTATCTTCTTCTTTCCTTGGTACCAGTTCTGATTGTTGCAAAAGGTTAGTAAAACTAGAATACACAGAAGACTTGCAAATCATCAAGGTTAAAATTCATTTCACAAAACATTCAGCGAGCAGATTGAAAAATAAAAGACAAGCATGATAGGAACCATCAAGTAACTACTCTAGACCGTTATCCCTTTTCCCCCTTTTGGCATCACTCAAAAAGATCACCTAATCCATATACAAATCAGTTCATCTCTATCATCCCTACAAAAGAGAGTTAGCCCATAACAGTTCACTTGCATAGAGAAATCAAGGTTAGAGTGCATAAGCCTAGTTAGTTATTACAGACCATAACAACAAGAGTTCAAGATGTTCAAAAATTCAAATTTTGGCTAAGGCAAGGAAAATAAGCAAGATGGTCACTAGCTGGTTTAGTTTGTGGAGTTGGTTGAGGGTTCAGAGGAATCATGTGAAGCTGAGGAGGAGGTGGACGTCTCAACTGCTTTGGAACGAGTCTTCAGCCCGATTTACAACTTGGCAACCTTCTTCTTCATAATCTCCAACTCCTTCTTCATAGTAGTATAGGCGGCACAGTCTGGATTAGCAACTTCCATAGGATCAGTCCCCTTTTCCACAACACCCTTCTTCTTTATCCTAACCCATTCTCCATTATCCAGTATCAAAAACAAAGACTCCAGCCATTCCTTTTTAAAATAATCATCCTTCCTAAGTTTTTTGTTGTCTTTGACATCCTTAGGTATTTACCCTTGATCTCATCAAATATCTTTGACAACCAAATCCCATAGGGAAGGTTGTGATTGTTGTGCTCCTCTGCATAAGCCATATGGTATGGCATCAAAATAGTAAGATTAATTTGCCAAGCCCTATAGATATACTCTATCAGCGTCTTATCCATCTTCAATGCCTCATGCTTCTTTGAAATCCTTGGCTTCACAACCTTATTACCAGATTGTGAATAAATCTGTCCTTAACATTCGTTTCATTAATCAGAACATTTCTAGCCTTAGAAATGTTTTCATATTGTGCCAACCTCTGCACGATCTCCAGTCTATGCATATCTTCGATCTTAGGCCAAGCAAGCTTAGCATAGTCATCAAAACCAACATTTGGCATATCAAGAATACCTGCTATGATCTCAGAGATGAGCTTGAGCTCTCTTCCATTTACCATGCTCCTTATGATCAACTTGGATTTTTCTTTCTCCTCCTTCTTTTCTACCACCAAGTTGGGATAAAACTCCTTCACTACAACAGGGTGATAGTACCCTTTCACCTCAAAGGCTGGCATCCACCCTTGAGCATTAATCAACTCAATCATCCACTCTAGTCCATGCGCATTCATCCACTTCTCATCAAAGGACTTCCAAGAATGGAGTCCCTTGAGTGGATGGGGTTTCTTTCTTCAATCTTCTTTGGCTTGCCTTCATTACAGTCACTTTTTGCAATATCATCATCTTTTACGTGACTCCTAGACGACTCAATAGGTTTCTTCTTCAAGGGCTCCCACTTCCTTCTTGCCTTGGTCTGAACCTTGGCCTTTCCCTTTGTTACTGCTTTACCCTTGGTGGGACAGATATCAGTAGAAGTTTTCTGCTTTTTGGGCTATGGTACTTCCTCTGGTTCTGACTTCTCATCATCTAGATCAATGTCATCACCATCTTCAGATGTCTCCTCTCCTTCAGTGAACTCTTCATCAGACGAAGAGTCCTCCGTCTCTATTTCTTTCTCTTGGAAGTGTCCTTCCTTGCTGGTGGTTTCCTTACAGCTTGTACCTTCTTTGCTGCTATAGCCTTCTTTGCAGCTTCTGCCTTTTGTCTTGCAACTTTGGGACCGATACTAGACACCTTTCTTTGTGTAGGTGGCTTGCTACTTAGAACTACCACATCTTCACTCATTTCATCAAGATCAAAGTGTGCACATGCCCCTGTATCAAACAAGGATTTCAGCTCTTCTTCTTCATCTTGTCCACGATTAACATTGTGTTCCCCCTGAACACCTACATCTTCTGTAGCTGGTGGAACCGGTACCTTTCCCTTCTTCTTCTCTTTGCTAGATTCCCCCTGAACCTGTGATTTCTTCTCAATAATCTTCTTTATCATCTTTATGATGAGTGGTACATCATCATCCGTCTCAATTTCTTCATCATCAGCCTCTTTCAACATTCTCGACCTCTGGAGCCTTCTCTATGCTCTCAGATTCTTTCTCAGTATCTCCTTCAACATTGTCAATCGCTATCTGCCTTGGATCACCAACTACTCTCGTGCTTCTGTTATTGATGCATGCACAGACTTGTTAGCAACCTTCTCTTTTTCAACTCCAATTTCTCAACAACTGCTCCCTTCTCCTTTTCACCTTCACCAACCTTCTCCTTTTCAACAGTGGCCTGATCAGCAAGGGTTTTTCAGAATTTTCCCTTTGGAAACTCTAGGATTTCGGGATATAACCGTTATATCATCAAAGCCATCAACAACATCAGTAAATTCCTCTGTACCTTTAGTCCTATCAACCACTTCTGTTCTAGTAGCACTCTGGGCTTGCATTACAGTGGCTTGATTTGTAGATGGTTGTGGCGGTACTATATCAGTCTCCATCGGACTGGCTCTGTGTTCCCTTCCTTTACTTCGACCCAATCACCAACTTTCAAACTCTCTACTTCTTTATTCTAGGCTGCTTTAGTTTTCTCCGGGGCTTTGTCTTTGATTGTGGTTATGGTTCTGGTGGTCATTCACTGAGAGGAATAGGAGCCAAGACCTTCTCGTCGAGATCAATGGGATCGGGGCTAGTGTTGCTTGCAACCTTAGATCAAACCTGAGATTGCAGGCTTGAACTTCTCCTTAGCATTATTGCAGTTTTATGTGGTGTTTGGAATGAGAGATCGTGGGATGTGGAAGTTGGGAGGTGTGTGTTTTGTGTGGATGATAATGAGGGAAGTTATGGTGAATGTGATGATGGGTTGTTAATGCAGCATGCAGCTGTGGAATATAAAGTGGTCTTTACAAAGAATATATGAACTTCTTGGATAGGGTAACTGATGCGGTCATGGGAACGATACCAAATCCGATATTTTTGGCAAGAGAAATTGATAAGACTTTGTGGTGTATAATCGATGAAAGGAACTTCAATTTCGACCACCAAGAATCTTAACAGTTATATGTAGTCGAAATAAACGTTGTGCACCTTGACCTTGATACAATCCGCTTGTACTCTGTTATGTAGTCATTCCATAATCTTCAAGCTTCCTTAAATCCTTGCAATATACACATGAAATGAGTTTCACAAAAGTAGTTGAGCCTACTCAAGGGAATTGAGGACAATGACTAGCTTAGTTGAACTTGATCATGCCTAGTCCTGTCTCAAATTTTCAAATCTTTCTTTACCTAATGCTTTGGTAAATATGTCTACCAATTGATTTTCAGTCTCAATGTATTCAAGCTTCACATTACCTTTCTTATAATGATCTCTCAAGAAATGATGACTTGTATCTATAAGTTTAGTTCTTGAGCGGTGAACTGGATTCTTGGTCCCACATATTGTACTAGAATTATCACACAAGATTGGTACATATCCCAAGTGAATTCTAAAGTACTTAAGTTGTTGTTTTATCCATAGAATTTCACAACAAAGACCAACAGCTACATACTCAGCTTCAGCTGTGGATAATACAACTGAATTCTGTTTCTTAGAACTCCAAGAAATCAAGCAACGAACAAGAAAATGACATGTACCAGAAGAGTTTTTTCTATCTACAAAATAACCTGCAAAATCTACGTTTGAATAACCAATAAGCATGGGGCTGGTTCCAACAGGATACCACAGTCCAATCTTTTGTGCACCATTCAAATATCTCAATATTCTTTTTACTGCTTTCAAGTGAGACTTTTTAGGATTAGCCTGAAATCTTATGCAAAGACACACACCAAACATGATATCTGGTCTACTTGAAGTTAGCTGAAAGTCCCAATATAGCTTGCTGTGAGACTACAGGGGAGGGGGTGAATAGTCTTTTTTTTTTTTTTTATAGAATTTATAATCTAATCAAAATTAGATTGACAGAAAAGTTGTTCAAAGGTTACTGCAGTACTATAGTAATGTGCAACCTTACTGCAATAATGTTGATTCCTTTTAGTTTTGTTCTAAGTCAAAGTTGATTAGCAGTAGGGTTATAGGTACTGAAAGCAATAATGTAAAAACACAAAGGTTTTTATACTGGTTAGACAATATAGCTAAAATACGGCTATATCCCTTACCCTAGTTTTTCCTAGATTATCACTGTGATATATCAAGAGGATAGCACTAAGTATGGTTGTTTTTTGCTCACAATCAACTTGTCACTTTATACTTTGTAAATGACAATACAATCAAAAACTCAAGAGCTTTTCTTCTCCTTTGCAGGACTTGAAACAGCTTCTTGATCTTGTTTGTAGAACACTAACGCTATCCAAGGTCTGCTTTCAGATTACTGGTTCAGATCTTCAGTAATCAACTTTTTACTTTTCTTCATTTGGAGCCTTATTGCACGAGTATTCAGTTCAGAACAATGGATATTCGCAAGCTTCAAGGTTGCCAATGTTTGGGCATCATCTTCAGCTGTATTTATAGGCAATCCCAAAATTATAGCCATTGTCGAAGTCGTCCTTTCCCTAAAACATCGCTTTCATGCCACCCTGGAACCATCTAGTCAAAACCCATTACTCTTGTTCATGACACTGAACTCTGCAAAGGATCCCACGTGATTCTTTTCTTCATTTGGATCCGTATGTTGTTCTTAGCCTTACTGTCTCACAGCCGTACTACAGTAATCCTTTTCAACCAAAAGCAATCCAGGATAAACTATTCCTTGCTACAGAAGCCCAAATTCCCAAGTCTTATTGTCCCTTTACTCATGACCTCAATGCTGCCACCCTTAGTGCATTGCTTTGAACCAGCCTTGTTGCGTTTCTCTTAGAAACAGCCTTGTTGTATTCCTCTGAATCAATCTTACTGTGCACCCATTACAGGTTCACTTTTCAAACAGACGAGTCTCAGCCTTGATGCATACTGGGACATTCTAAGAGTAGAGTTTGCCTATCGCTTAATTTCTATACATCATAGGTTTGACTGAATATTAGGTAAAGGGGTAAGCCTATCATACCTCTGTATAGTTTTTGTTCCACACACTTACCTTTGGGATCTTCATCTATCTTACAGGCAGTGGGTATTTGTGTATCGAAAGACTTAGAGTCTTCCTACCAAACTTTCTGAGCAGCTCAGTGAGATACTTGTGCTGATGGATAATGGTAACGATACCATCCTGTTTAATTTGCAATCCAAGGAAGAAATTTAATTCTCCCATCATGCTCATTTTAAATTCACTGGTCATTAGCCTGGAAAATTTCTCACACAAAGACAGATCAATACCATCAAATATAATATCATCAATATAAATTTGTATCACTAACAAGTCTTTCTTTTCATTGGATTTGAGAAACAAGGTCTTGTCAACTTTTTCCTTCTTCTATCCATGAGATAGAATAAAGTCAGATAGCCTCTCATACCATGCTTGAGGAGCTTGCTTTAAACCGTATAATGCTTTGCCTAACTTGTAAATATGTTCAGGAAAGGCTAAGTCTTCAAAGCCACTAGGTTGCTCAACATAAACTTCTTCCTTAAGATGACCATTAAAAAAATGCACTCTTAACATCCATTTGGTAAAGTTTAAAGTTCATGTGAGCTGCACAGGCAACTAAGAGTCTAATTGCCTCTAACCTAGCTACTGGTGCAAAGGTTTCCTCAAAGTCTCTGTCTTCTTCTTGGTTGTATACTTTGCAACTAACCTTGCTTTATTTTTTGTAATGTTACCATCATCATCTAGCTTGTTTCTAAACACCCACTTTGTACCTATCACAGGATGATCCATAAGTCTTCGTACTAAGTGTCAGACCTTATTTCTTTCAAATTGATGGAGTTCTTCTTGCATTGTTAAAACCCAATCTGGAACTTTCAATGCAGAATCAATTCCATTAGGTTCAATTGTGGAAAGAAAAATAGAGTAAACACAAACAATGTGATAGCTCTGTGATGATGATGATCTGGTCTAAACTCCAACGTGTGGTGATCCAGTGCTTTGATTTGGAGGATGTGAACTCTTCTGTTTCCACTTCCTTGGAAATTCTGACATGTTGGGATTGAACCCGTTGAGAGTTTCAAGTTCCTCTTGTGTAGGACTCTCTTTGCAAATCAGTATCAGGTGCCTGGTTTCCATTATCTCCTTCCTTTAATTCTGACTCATCTTTGGCTTGTTCATTAGTCTCAACCTCAGTGGTGTTTTCTTGAGAGTTTTCCTGATGTTCTCTTGACAAACCTATCTCAAAGTCTTCATCCTACACAACATTAGAAGAATCATCAGTTTCATCAAATATAACTTGTGTGCTTTCTTCTAGTAGCAAGGTTTTCTTGTTGTAAACTTTATACGCTTTGCTATGTGAAGAATAACGAATGAATAGTTCCTCATTTTCCTAAGTCGTCTTTGCCATTGTTAAGCACATAACATTTGCAACCAAATTTCTTAAGATGTGCTATACTAGGGTTTCTTCCTCGTAACAAGTCATAGGGTGTCTTTTTCAAGATTGGTCTAATCAAAGCTCTATTTAGAATGTTTGCAGCAGTGTTGATTGTATCAGCCCAAAAATTTCTAGGTAGTTCACAATCTATCAGCATAGTCCTGTCCATCTCCTCAAGGGATCGATTCTTTCTTTCGACCACTCCATTTTGCCGTGGAGTCCTTAGAGATGAGAAGTTGTGATCTACACCATGTTCCCTGCAATAGTCAATAAACTGAGCATTGTCAAACTCTGTTCCATGGTGAGTTCTTATAGAAACAAGTTCTTTCCAAGTTTGTTCTCAGTCTTATGAATAAAAGTCTTAAATTCTTCAAATATGTCACTTTTAGGGCTCAAGAAAATTACCCATGTAAACCTGGAGAAATCATCAATAATGACAAAAACAAACTTGCTTCCACCTCTACTCTTGACCCTCATAGGTCCACACAAATCCATACGTATCAATTCAAGGGGTCTAGAGGTACTTACCATACTCTTGGATTTAAATGAAGATCTTACATGCTTACCTCTTGCACAAGCTTCGCAAAGACCTGAAATCTCATACCTAATTTGTGACAAACCATCAACCAAACTTTATTTTTTGAGTTTGTCTAGCAATGTGTAACTGGCATGTCCAAGTATTTTGTGCCAAAGCATTGAAGTGTGTTCTTGAATAGTCATACATGAGAGCTTCTTCTTAGGTACATAATGTGATCTTGTAGACATCTTTGATCTTTTTTTTTTTCACGAAATACAACATGATCCGTGTGCAAGTCTCTCACAACACAATGGTTAGCATTAAATATAAACTTTCTCCAAGCCACCCTTCTCCATCTTCATTTTTTTTCTCACCTCATTCTTTCTTTATCAAGAATTCATCACCAACTCCAATTGAAACTACCTAAGCAATCAACATAACTTGTTTTTGATTTGGATTTCGGTCTCCATCTTAATTGAACACAACAAGCAATCATCTCCAACCGCGATTCATCTCCATCTCTTGACATTCTCAGAGTGATACGTGAGCTTTTCTTCACTCAAGAATGGCTAGAAATTCCTATCTCTTGAAGTTTAAGGTTCTCTCCAAAACCCATGCAACAACTCCAAATTCGTGTTCTGCCAACGAGAACAAAACCCACAAAAGTTCCTGATATTATTCCTTTAAAATTGGACAAAAATCGAATAAGAGAACACCTTAGAACAAATAAATTCCAACCATCGTCAAGATCGATGAAGTCATTAGCTAGAATTGCTTTGTATGAAAATTCGTAAAACACTTTCACTCCACAACAAGTCCTGTAAACACAAAAGAGAATCCCAAACCGAAACCTTAAGATGAAAAGGCATAACTTTATGAAATGATCGATCTTATGCAATAGTGTCATGTTGAACAACCCACATGAATGTACAAGCTAGGTTCATGGAGATCAAATTGAATATAAATGTTCCCAATTTACAAAATAGAATACAAGATTCAGAATGATTCTTTTTTCTTTTTTTTCTTTTTTGATAAAGACAAGAATCATAATAATATATTCAATCACCATGTTTTTTTCTTTGTTTCTCAGTTTTCTTTTTTGAAAATTTATCCAAAACTATAAAAACGTAAAACAAAATTTCAAAATCATACACGCGAAAAAAAAATTAACCACCCAACACAAAACTACCATGCAAACATACAAAACTAACCACACATCTCAATCTATTCAATCTAAATCCATCAAACATCTCATTCAAATCACACACACACTCAAACACACAAACACGCAACTCATCATCGATATCTCACCACTGAATCCCCGAAACTCGGTTTCTCATCATATCCATAACAAAACAATAACCATCAATTGAAATCCAAACCTGTTATCACAATCTCATCAACTTCGAATTCCAAACCTCCCGAAAAAACTTTTTACTCTTGATTCTTGGATTTGAGGAAACCCTAATCGATGAGGATTCGATGAAATTTGGGGGTGAATCGAGGAAGGTGACGCGATGAAGGTGACTTGCGAGTGTGGTTTAGACTCTTGAGTTTGCGAGTACAATTGTAGTCTTTGGGAAATTTTTTTCCGTATGTAGGTTTTTAAGATTATTTCTGATTTTGTGTTGTTTTAGATAATTTGCTGTTTCTTTTTTCATTCCTTTTTAAATCTTTTTCTAGTATCAGTGTGGTAGGTGGCATAACGTTTTTTGGTTTTAGACTCTTTTTTTGGTTTAAGAATTAATCTTTTTTGGGAAATAACGTTCAGGGGGATAGGTGGCTAAATCCTAAGTACTGGGATTTAAGTGTAGAATCGATATAGTACAGGTGAGTTCAATGTTCTTTCCCCAATTTGTTGATGTTGCAACTTTATTAAGGCGAAGGTAGTATCATTTTATGCCATACTAGAGATTACAAATAAATAATTTATATAAATATGAAATAAAAATCTTAAATATTTAAATGATGATCATAGGGGTTAATTTAAAATCAATTATCTTGTCTCATTTTCTATCATAAAAGGAAAGATTTCATGGAATATTCTGTTCCTTGAAAGCAGGAACACTGAATATTCTACGAAACATTTTCTTTTATGATAAACTTAGTTGATTTTATAGAAGCTTTGTTTTTTTTTATTTATATATACTCTATCCCTTCCACAAAAAATACAACATTTTTTTTTGATGTCCCACAAAAAATTACAATTCTGTCTTTTTTGGAAAGAAAAGTTTCTTAAAAAATTCCCGAATGTCAAGTTTTTTTATTTTTATATCACATCAACTCATCCATTATTACTTATTCTCTCATTCCTTTTTCTCTCTCCTTCCTTTTACACATTCAAAAGGATAAATAATTCATTTTTATATAGTTCAAGACATACATAAATTTTCGCTTCAAATTAAAGTGTTGTATTTTTTATGGGACGGAGGTAGTAATAAAGCTTCTGTTAAGAGATTCTGGTGCAAATTTTTGTAAGATTTATACTTTATTTAATGAAGATAAAATGAGATCCTTACGTGTAATACCAAACAAGTTAAAAGCAAGTCGTAATCCCTAATTAACAAGTTAGTAGACTAAGTAATTTCTTGTATCGTAGATATATTGAACGTGTACTTCCGATGCAAAATTTGAATCAAAGAACTATAAAATATCTTTACTAGAGATGGAAGATTTAAGGATCTTACCTCCAAAGACCTGTTTCCTATCAATGCCTTATAAACTTCTTGCCATCAAAGCAGTTTTCTATCATATGAATTAATGAGGAAAATCACCGAACAGACGAAAATCATATTAGTATAGGAATAAATAGATAGAAACATAGAAAACGTGGGATCATATTAATTACATTCTCCATCATATAAATTATAAAATTTTAAACCATGAATATTATTTACTTAAATAAGAAATAAGATGAATGAATCATGGTTATAAGTGCTTTGTAAGCGAGTAATACCTTCCTTATATTACAATACACCATATCTTTTTCAGTGTCCATTCTTATGTGATGACTTAATAAACCCAAAGTTTATTCCAAGTCTAACAAGAATTGTTATTCTCTATAAATCCAAATATGTGCATAACTGAATGAGAATAACACCACAATTGAACAAGAGTTTCATAAATATTATCATGACAATATTAAATTACATGACAGAACCAAGTTCGATTCTAATAACATGATTCTTATCACTCCTTAGTGGCATGCTTTTAGTCAAAGAATCAGCTATCACCATTTCAATAGGAATATGCTCAACGACCACTGCTTTATCCTTAACATGACCACTCAATGCTAAGTACTTTACGTCGATAGCCTTACTTCTACCACTAGACTTCCTATTCTTAGCATAAAATTCCCCAGCTGAAATGTCAAAAACGATCTTAATTGTCTAGACACAGAATCCAGAATACTAAGACCAGACATGGAACTCTTCAACCACACACCATATGAGGAAGTCTTAAAGCAAACAACGAACTCGGCCTCCATAGTAAAAGTTGCAACCAATGTTTATTTTCACTCTTTCATCAGATGCTCCATTAGTCAGCATGAAAACATATCCAAAAAGTTTATTTCAGAGAATCAATGCAACTAACAAAATCACAATCCGAATGGCCAACCACTTTGTCTATACGTAAGCATGTAATCTTTAGTGCCTTGAAGGTACCTTATTGTCTTTTTCGCAACTCTCTAGTGGTCCATACCTGGATTACTTTGATATCGTCCCAACATTTCCACTGCAAAGGGTGGTATACTTGGTGAACAACCATTGATTAGATATCTCTCCAACGCTTTATTGATCCCAATATACCACGAGGTCTATCTCTATGGATCTTAGTGTGAATGACATAAGAGGCATTACCCATATCTATCATATCAAATTTTTTAGAGCGATATTGTTTTACCTCATATAAGTACCCCTAGTAAAATATTATATACATATAACACAAGAAAATAAATTTTACTCTCAACTAGCCTTCTGGTATATATATACATTCGTTCTTTATATTCTCAACAAAATTAAATGTTGAGATAATATCATGGAACTTTAAATATCATTGGCGGGGTATTTATTTCAATTCATATATAAATTTCTTGAGCTAAGGAGAATCCTTCTCGTTATGTTTTTTTTATAAACTAACTTCTCTTGGTCTTCATTGAGAAACGTTGTTTTTATATCCATTTGATGTAATTCCATATCAAAATTACAACTGATGCAAAAATAATACGAAGAGAATATTTCTTAGATACGGGAGCAAATGTTTCATTGATATTGCTTTTCTCTTTCTCGATGAACCCATTTGACTATAGAGCTTACTTTGTATCTCTCAATGTTGACAAATGAGTCTTTCATACTTTTAAAGATCCATCCATAACCATTGGCTTTAGCACCATCGGGCAATTCAATCAAATCCCATACTTTATTTGATGTCATTGAATTCATCTCTTCCTTAATGGCATTGTACCACAAAGTGGATTCATTATAACTTAAAGCTTAAAAAAAACGTTTCAGGATCGTTCTCAACTATAATATTGTAGTCGCAATCTTACAGATACACAACAAAAGTTTTAGGAATTGTTTATTTCTTGATTCTAGTAAATCTTCTTAAAGTCTCATCAATATGCTCTTGATAAACATCTTGATCAACTAGCTGCTCAACCGCTTCACATAACTATTAAACATTTGGATGTATCATATCAACATTATCAGGTTGTGAAACCTTGATGATTTTTTTCTCAACAACCAATGGAGCTAAAGGGGTGTTTTGAACAACAATCAGCCTAGTGTTTGATGTGGATAGAGCATAGCGTCTGTATGATCTTTCTCAAAAATTAGATCCAAGATCGATCACTCCCTCTTATCAAGTAATTCCCAAGAAATTTAGCATTTCTTGATTTCATATTCCTAGATGTGTGAGATGGACAATAAAATTTATATCCCTAAGTTTATTCGGTATATCTAATGAAATAGCCACCTATAGTCCTAACTTGAGTCTAATTGCTTTTTTGTGGATTACAAAATTCTCACTTCAAATGGACATCCCTAAATGCCTGCATGTTGCAAACCCGATTTCCAACCTTAAAATAAATCAAATGGCATTTAATTATAGACTTGGTTGGAACTCGATTTAATATGTACACAATCATCTTTAGTGCTTCAATCCACAAGAACTTTGAAAGTTTTGAGCTGCTAAGAATACTCTGCATCAAATCCAATGTGGTTTGGTTTTTTCTTTATGCTACACCATTTTGGTTAGGAGACCCAGACATTGTATAGTGGGGTAGGTGCTTGCCCATCTTTAGTGTATCCATCATAATACTCTCTACTTCTATCTGATCCCATGATCTTCATTTACTTTCTGCATTACTTTTCTCTGTCATTTTTAAATACAAAAAAGTCTTGTAGTGCTTCATTTTTATTTTGAAGCAAGTAGAGATACATATAACATGAGTAATCATCTTGGATTAGATGAATGCGAGTCTATGCTCGGATAATATACATTCAGTATGTATAATTTCTAATATGTCTTCACTCCTCTTGACACTTTTTTTGATTTGTTGGTATGCTTTCTCTTAATGCAGTTTAAACAAATATCATAATTGATAACATATAATGTATTAAGTAGTCCATCATTTAGTTATCATTTGATACAGTCAATGGAGATATGTCTTAATCTCCGATGCCATAACATAGAGGGATCCTCATTCACAACACTTCGTTTGATACCAATATTATCGTGAACATGCATCGCATCATAATAGGAATTGTCTTGTAAACGAAAAGGACCATCAGACAGTATACCATTGTCAGTTACATCAAATTTATATGATAAATTGAATGTTAAATCTGAAAAGTTTTAGAAATATTCCAAAGGTACAAGTCTTAAAATCGAAATCAAGGTTTTAAAGAGACTTGGAATATAAAAAATCTTTGCCAAATACAAAACATAACCAATGTTATGGACTAATCTACATGTCCCAATAGCTTCAACATGCGATGACATCTTATTTTTGGATTAGATGTGTTGATCACTTCCCACTACTTTTCTGTGGCTTTGAAAGCCCTGAAAGGAATTTGAAATCTGAATCATAAATCGTGAATCAATCCATCAAGTGTTGTGACCAATGTTAACGATATTAGATGCATATACAAAAAAAGATTAGATTAATTATCTTTTTTCTCGAGACAGGCCTTGAATTTGACACAATCCTTCTTTACATGTCCTTCCTTTTTATAAAAAAAGCTCTTGAATTGTTTCTACATGTCAACTCAAGTAGCATGTTTACATTTCCCTTTTGGCTTGCCTTGGCCTTGGCCTTTCTTCTTTCCGTGCACTTTCATATGAGCACTTTCATCTGATTTCATGAGCAATCTTTGTTCCTCTTCATGAATACATATGGTTATTAATTCATTAATTGATCTTTTTTTTTTTCTGTTAAGTGTGTTGTAAGAGATCTTGAAAGGTGCATATTGTTGGCGAAGAGTGTTCAAAATAAAGTATATAATGAAAGATTCTGAATTCTCAGCCTCAAGATTCTTCAGCTGAGCCACTATGTCGGCCCTCATCTTCATGATGTGCTTGTGCACACCTCTGACACTAGTGAGTTTCATGGGTGAAAATTTCATTATCAGGGTCATGGCATACGCCTTTTCGGAACTCCCTAATTGTGAATCAATCGCTTTGAGTAGGTCTTTAAATTTAGTACTTTGTTCGAAAGAATCACGAACACTATAAATAGTTTGTTCATTATTAACATAGCACTAAGGTGGTATGTTCATTAAGAGCCACCTCACCCGGAGTACTAGTATTTGTAACTTGAGGTGGTACTCTTTCCTAATAGTATAATCTATGTCCATGCACCCTAATTACAGAAG
Organism: Drosera spatulata; assembly: GCA_035668315.1. NCBI lineage: Eukaryota > Viridiplantae > Streptophyta > Magnoliopsida > Caryophyllales > Droseraceae > Drosera > Drosera spatulata. The sequence goes on along the minus strand of JAOVYX010015056.1, from coordinate 4,405 downwards.
GGTCATTTCTATGAATTTCTTGAACCTAACAGTGTGTTCATCTCGTAAACCTAATAAATATTTATTGGCCCACTATTTGCCAAACCACTTGGGCACTAGGGCCAATGTGATGCTTCCAGCCCTATGCCTCAAACTATGTCGCTCCTCCCATGTCATTTTCAATCTTTATAGTTGTCTCATTTGAATTCGGGAACATCAAGTTCAAAGATGGAGAAATTTATAGGTTGCGAAGCTGCATAACATTAAGACATGCTTATTAACTTGAGACAAATAAATATAAAACATGGTTTACCCAATTTAAAGCATGAAAGCAATGTGAACAATATAAAATAGAAAATGTCTGTGGACTAAATTTCTAATTTAATTTGATTCATGATACCAAATTATGAAATTTATAGACTACATTTTTTTCTTAATCCTGTGGATAAATTAAGAAAATAATATATTATATCATCCTAATTAATCACATTAATATAAAGAATATCTCTGCGGGATAAAGTTCATCATATTAACGTGAATAATCATAATTAATGTCTTTTACAAAGGTGAGCAAGAGACATTTTATATATTTATCCTAATCAATCAAAGATGTTGTGACAAACTCCAATTGATTAAAATAAAGTTAGATCACAAGACATGCTATATTTTTCTAAACGGTCCAATAAGTCACAGATTAAACGTTAATTCTTGTAATAAATTAGACTAAAAACACAACAAATGACCAAACAATAAGCTTATATATGGAACTAAGTTATTGAGTCTCTAATCATAGATAGTTATGATTGTAATCTTATAACTTGTGACATAAGGAAATCTTAAATCATGCTTATAAACTTCATGGATTTTAAATGGAGCACAAAACAAGCCCAAAATCCACTCTTATGTAACCAAATTGAGAACAAAGTATTAAACATAATGTGAATAATTATCAGCCTATCAAAAAATCTTCTTCTATAGATATTACCTTAAACTTTCTCTAACATAAAATAACACAAAGAAACATCCAATTATGGCGGCTCAAACATAAACAGGACACATTAAATCTAGCATATTTAAATCGTAGAACTGCCCTTATGTATCATCACGATTAGAAACAAAACAACCATAGGAAGCTATTAACGATGCCAAGAGCAGGCTCGATGACATGTTTGCACTCTCGCTGGCAACAATACTATGTCGACGATATGATGCATAGCACTCATCACCGTTATCAAATGACTCTTCACTCCAGCAAACCCGCCCGATATTTATACGTCACGAAAATGCGATGTTGAAGATACAACGACGGTCTAACCCTTCACTGAAGATTTTGAGAACCATAGACGTTATTACACAAATGATTACAGATTGTTCAATATCCATTAAATCACAAAGGTATATAATGAAAAATTGTAGTCGTGAGGCCATTTATCAATCAAGCGATAAATTCGTGAAATTCATAGTCAATTTCTTATTAACAGACATCATGAGAGATACTCAAGAATCCAGGTATGAATCAATATGACATAGAGGTGGCTCTCCTACCAACTATGAGAATATCTTAATATTAAAGACGGAAGACTTAAGAATCTTATCTCTAGCCATTGTTGTTCAAGTACATGTTCGAGCACTTCACTATCCAAATTTATGGTTTTGATGATGGCACTACTTGAGCAATTAACTCTCGAAAAAATATGGTGCATGTGTTTTACCAAATGAGAGAACTTGCATGAGATCTATTTCCCATCAAACCAGTTTCTTATCGTATAAATTAATAAGGGAAATCATCGTACCCGTGAAAATCATCTCAACATGAGAATAAATAGATAGAAACGTAGTAAATGTAGGATCATATTAATTATATGAACTTCCTAAGTTGCAGTGAGCAACTGACATCGTATGTAAATTAATTCAAAGCAGGGATATGTTGTCGATGACATTTCTCAAAGTAAATGTGCAATGACTTGAGCAAGCACCACTCTTGTGCCGTCGAGTAAGACCAAAATAGAGTTCCACATTCTTCTTTCCTACCTTGTAGTAGCAAATTTTTTTAATCATTATTAGAATAAGCATCCAAATGAGGTCAGGGAGTCTATTTGGAGTACCACTTATTGAAGCCCAGGCTCCCAAGCACAATCCAATGCTGTCATAACAGTTTGTAACTCCACAGTCATGGAAAGCAAGTTAGCACCTCTATTGTCTACGAAAGGGGTGGATGGCAGGATTTTTTTGCCTCTTAATCATAGAAAATGACAAAGTTTGTCTTGCATACTGGTAATTACATTTTTTTTTTTTGTAAAAAAAACACAAATGTTCCTTTATTTCAAAGATATCAACAACAAAGAGTGAAGAGCAAGAGCCATTTTCACATTTCCTGTGGAATTACTAATATTCAATTCATTCCATTGTTGCCAAACCTATATTGTAAATTCATTTAAGAAACATAAGCTATTCTATGTAATATCGTCTATATATACTTTGCTTGTGGGAAATCCTGGAAGATATGTTATGTACCTCAATTACAACCTAACAGCTTGGGCATGTCATAATCATAGCAAAGCCTAATCCTTTTTGTTTGAGACTTGATCATAAGTCTCTCGTGAAAGTCAAGACAAATGAAGCATCTAATTCGTTAGGGTGTTGGAAATTTTCTTATCAAATAATAACCCAAAGTATGAGCAGTTTGCACATATCTTTGCTAGTGGTTACCACTACAAACAAAAGGGAATTTTACGACGGAACGGAATTGATCCGTCGCTAAATGAACAATATTACGACGGATCCGCGCAAACAAAAATATGGGAAAAAAAATTAAAAGAAAACAAAAATACGACGGAAAGTCAACAGCCGTCGCACAATTGCATAAAAAAAATTAAGAAAAAATATTAACAGTGAATTAAGTGACTGCGACGGATTCCGTCGCAAAATCAAGGTCTATGGAAACTTTTTCCACAAATTTTTCCTGTATTTTATCTTCTGCAACGGAATCCGTCGCAAAACCGTTGGAATGTTTTGTATAGGATAAAATTATGAAAATTATAAATAGTGAGTTAAGTTTCTGTGACGTATTTCCGTCGCCAAAATATGTTGTATGCAATAATTTTTTGTTCAAATTTTGCTAAGTGTTCGGAAAACACTTTTATGCAACGGAATCCGTCGCAGTACACAAAGAATTGTTTTATCTAAAACAATTATGCGACGGATTCCGTCGTAGAAATACATGGGATAAAATTATAATAAAATATTAACAGTGAATTAAGTTTATGCGACGGATTCCGTCGCAGAACAAGCTGTATGCAAAAAATTTTTGTTCAGATTTTCCCTAAGTGTTGGGAAGACAGTTCTTTGCGACGGAATCCGTCGCAGGACACTTGAATCACAGTGTTACGACGGATTTCGTCGCATCATTGTTTGGAAGACAGTGTGCTGCGACGGAATCCGTCGCATTATAATTACGAAGTGTTTTACGTTTTGAATTTGTTCGGGAAAAATACAACGATTGATGTAATAAAATTTAAAAAACAAATAACACCAAATTTTGTGCTATATATTATGCATTAATTTATCATACCTAAATTATAAATATATAAAAGATGTATGAAACATCAATTGTAACATAATTAGAGATTCGATCATTTGTTATCTTGTAAACAATGATATAGATGATTTATATATCGTTTATTTGACATTGATATTTGGATGATGAATGTACCGTTTAAAAGCTCGGACATACGGTTAGGTTATGGTAAGGGTTTGGGGTTAGGGTTAGGGTTTGGTTCAGGGTTTAGGGTTTATGTTTATTCAAGACATTTGCGACGGACTCTGTCGTAATAAATATTATAATATTTCATAAAGAATTATAACCTGTTTCTACGACGGATCCGTCGCAGTAATTGGGTAGTTTACGACGGAATCCGTCGTAAAACTAGGTTAAATTTTTTAAATGATGGTTTGCGACGGATTCCATCGCAGAACACTGTATATATAGTCAACGCGGCCGCTTCCCCTTCCTCCCTTTCCTTTCCTCATCTTTCTCTCACAAAACACAACCCCCGCCGCTTAGACCTTCGCCGCCGCCGCCGCCGCCGTCTTCCATTCGTCGTCCGGAGTCCGCCCTCTGCCGCAGCTTCCCCTCTGCCGCCCCTAGCCGTGCCGCCTGCTAGCCGTGCGCTGCATCGTCGTGCCCCGGAGTCCGGAGTCCGCCTCGCCTCTCTGCCGTGCGCTGCGTTGCCGCCTCTAGTCGCAGCCGCAGACTCTTCACGCCACACCGATAAAGACCCCCGGTTGCAGCCGGCTCGCCGCCAGCCCCCTAGCCGCCCCGCCTGCTACGCCTCGCCTATTGATTACCTATTGATGTAACTATCATAACCTATTGATTGCCTATTGATTGAAAACAATTAAAACCAAATCAACTTAAGGTCGTATA
>JAOVYX010015055.1:0-29454 GCA_035668315.1 Drosera spatulata | reverse complement strand
TATTAGGCCAATGATATGATATAAAAGAGGAAGAATTACCTAGGTAAAAATCAAAACATTACTTAACACGATTTTACAAAAGTGAAAAACATCTTGTACAAAAACAAGCATAACTCTTTACACAAACCTCCGTTTGATGTGATTAAAAGTGCACAAGAAAGAAGACATTTAGAGGTTTCCAATGATATAAAGTTCATAGTTTAACTCAACCGGAGTTAGAAGAATCATTATTTACAAAGTGAGACCAGTAACAAGAAAATTTCAACAACAAAGTGTCACATGACTCGAAAATGGCTTGTTTTAATACAATCATATATCAAAAGCATGCAATAATACACAAAACACTACTACAACTAATTAAAATAGTAAAATAACTTAAAATGATATGAAAATTTATTTGAATACATGAAAACGCACCTAAAGCCAAGTGTAAAATAATGTAAATATGTGATATAAATGCCACTTATCATTAATTTATTAGGGCGTACTGTTTTGGTAATAAAGACGCACTGTTTGATTATTTACAAATGTCATACTGTCTTAGAATATAAAGGCACACTTTTTTATTATTATTATTTATAATTTGAATATTAATATGTTTGTTTTTCTTAGTTTGTATAATGAAACTGGAGAAATGACACATTACAGAAGCAACTTAGCAACCCTGATTAAGCTTTTAAAAAAGGAATCGGAACTCCGATGCATGGACGAGCACAAAGTACAGCTCAGGAAAACACAATTCTGAACATTGTTTGATGCGATTCTTCTAGGGAATATTATTATCTCAGATTGCAGAAAGAGTGACAAGTTCATTTGAGAGGTTGTATCGAAGTACAACCAAGGAGACAGTTCATTCACTTTCGGAGACAAATATTTCAACATAGCACCATTAGGTATCAAACTCATATTTGGCATTGTTGACGGGACGGATGAAATAACTGATGAGGACTTGGAAACAATCAATCTGAGTGAGTTCCTGCAAAGAAGATTCACGGAAGAACGTTACGAAGGAAAGAAACATGCAAGAGAATTAACGACATCCAAGTTGCGCAAAACAGTAATCAAAGCATCAAGAGGTCAAATGCCGCATGACTATGAGGACACCGCGAGACTGCTAGTGTTGTACGTCATGGACACGCTCTTTGTATCCACATCGAAGGCATCAATAAAGTGGGCGTATGCAAACTACGTGGCTGATATGGAGAAATTGTGTGACTTCAACTGTACGTCGCACATCTACAACAAACTGAAGAAATCTCTCAACGATAACGTCAACGACAAGGTGTACGAGCCGGATTCAGTAAATGGATGCCAACTCATCATTCCGGTAAACACTTTATACTATCACACTGTTTATTTTGATGAAGACGTAATAATTTTATCTGTATTATTATTTTTTTTGTAAGATGCACTATTTCATGTGATGAAGACGCACGGTTTAGAATTATATGGTTTTTTAAAAATAAGACGTACTGTTTATAATATAAAGGGCGCACTTTTTTAATAAGCAATATTAATTTTACTTCAGGAGTACTGTTTTTACACATAAGGCACACTGTTTGATGTTAGTTGCGTATATTCATGAAAAATTCACTTATCCAATGCAATTTTTTTTAATTTATAAAAAAATACAATATTGGTTCTTGGAGAGGACAATTGTCGCTGAACCAAAAAAAAATGTTCCTCGGAGATAATTCCGCGTTTTGCAAGGTGACAACTCAATGATCTCTCGACAAGCCTAGGTGCAGCGATTGCAAGGTTTAAAGATGAGAAGGTAACTTAGTTTTTTTTTCTTGTAAATATACTGTTTTTTTTTTTTTTTAGAAATTCTAAAAATGTTTAAGCTAACGATTTTTTATTAATCATTTGATTACACAACTCACACTAGATTCATTGCAACCATCTCTTTTCGAGAGATAAATATACAGGGCAGAGTTGCTGGCGCTAGAATGGAACCAAGAAGATGATGACAACGATAATGTCGACAACTACAAATTTAAAGCGAGAAACATAGATGACAAATCAAGCAGTTCGACAAAGACGGACCCCGGGATGGCATCCGGTGATGTCTTGGCACGACATGTGGACCAAAAAAAGTTGTCAATCCTACAAACCATGAAGAAACAACTTCAAGTTGTAAGGTTTGAAAATGTTCTGCTCAACAAAAAAATTGAAAAAACACTGACAAAAAAATCAATTATTGAAGAATAAGGTAACATACTTCAAGCCTATTTTATATTTGGTTGTTTAGTTTTCATTTTCTTTGATGATTGTACTAATGGCGCTTGTGAAAAATAATGCAAGGTTGACGAGGCGATGCAACAAGCAAAGATGCAATTGACGAAGCATAAGAAAACAATCGACGAATTGTTATCAGAAAAAGACAAAGTAAGCACTTTTTTTTTTTTTTCAAACAACCACAATGTTGATTTGTTAACTGACGCATTGTATGTACCACATTAGGCGCACTGTTTGTTTATACCTAGCGCACTATTTGTTTACATCCGGCACACTGTTTGTTTAAAATTGGTGCATTGTTTCTTTAAAGCTGGCGCACTGTTTCTTTTAAACTGTCACCTCTTTTTTTTTCCCCAAATGAAAAAATGTTCACTTCTTATTGTTTCGAAGGTCATTCATTGGAGATTGAATTGACTGCAAAAAAAAAAAAAAAAAAAAAAACTGGAGTTGGAGACGATAAGGGGATAAAAAACGGAGAAACCGAAAGAAGGGACATCGGATTCAAATGTACTCAACATCGAACACTTGTTGAAACAAATACAACAACTACAACTAGAAAAACAAATGAGCAATGCCAAGCTTAATTGTGAAACACAAGCTAGAGAACAAATGAAAGAAGGTGGGGCTAATTCCACATCTACTGACGAAGCTATTTGGTCAACAATTGATGAAGGGCTAGGATAGATGACAGCCTCATAGCTCTTCCTATAGCTTTCAACCGAAAAATATTGATCGATCATAGTGCTCACGGGCAAGGAAAACTTCATACTAACACAGACCGCATGTAAACATGGAAAACCGTTTGCCTGCCACATAGGACAAGAGCAACTCTTCTCTCTCACTTTTACTGACGTTGTCGGATCCGACATTACTTAAAAATGAGCTCCGAAGATCTCTTCACCATAAAAACGCGTGATTTCTTGAATAAATCATAGAATGACTTCAACATCCTGGGACATAAATCCCCATTCAATTGTTCTGCATCGTATCGACGATTGTTGAACCACTCCATTAACTTGACACGAATCTGATCCACCATCTGAGTGATAGGAAGCTTCCTCACGCCCAAAAGCTAAGCATTGAATGACTCCACAACGTTGGTTGTCATCTTGCCATAACGACAACCAACTGTAAAATGATTGCCCACCTCTCATACGGCATAAGCGAAGCCATAAATCTTTAGCTAGATCACCTCCTCTAGTATAAAATTCATTCATTCAACTTATCATAAAACTCAGCGACATTTGGAGCATAGGGGTAACTATGAAACTTATCAATGATACACTGTTTGTATGACGACGGCATATTTACACCTCTGAATCTAACTTTCAAATTATCCATCAAATACTGAAGCCAATAGTAAAGAGGATGTTCCGGAAATACTTTGAGAAAAGCCTACAAAAGGCCTTGATTACAATCACAGACAAAATTGATCCTTCGTTCGATAGGAATTACTTGACGAGGCTCCGAAACAAACCAATGCCAACTAGAATACGTCTCCTTATCAACCATAGTAAATCCTAGTGGAAAAAGTCCTTCAAAAAAAAAAAAAAAAGCATATGAAATCATATTTATGTTTGAAATACTACAAGAATCAGGGGTAAAAAGACGCACTGTTTCAATTATACAGGCGCACTATGCAAAATAAAATAGTGTGCATGTTTAAAAGAACCAGGGCGTCTGACTAAAAATACAAAAAAGTAAATAAATTGATAACGAAAAAATTGGATACCCCTATTTGCATCTTTTCTAGTAGCTCCTAATATCACTGTATTGAAATCATCCTTAAAGAATGTGCCATCAAGGAAAAACAAAGGTCTAGAATGATTGAAACCGACGATCGAAGCATGACATGAAACAAATAGCTTGGAAAAACAATTTGATCCTTCTTTAGTGGTATGTGGAATATGACTTCCTAGATTGGTACTAATAAGTGCCTGAATATATGGCTTCTTCTTAAAAAAAAACTAAAAAGCATCACCACAAACCACCATCTTCGACTTCTGTGGGGTTTTTCATGACTTCTTATATGATAAATCCAAACCATAGTTGGTTTGAAAATAATTTCTGACCTGGTTCGTATTAAAATGACGTACCATTTCTGAAAAAGACTTATCAACCCATTCCGTCTTCATGGATTTCATTGAACCCGTTGGGAAAAACAACTGTCCACAAGTGCGGACATTGTTCAACTTTCTTATGAAAAATGACTTTTTGTAAGAACACAATCAAGCCTTAAATAATCTTTAACAACCATCATCTTTCTTAAAGCAGAGAGCATGAACCCTGTCGTTCTCACTCCTCTTAAAACTGTATCGAAATCCAACTTCACTTGCATAAAGTGCAAGAGACTTTCAGAATTGTTTTGCACCATCAGGAAAAACTTGGCCAACATTCTGAATCAAATTTGACCAATGAGAAGAACGCAAGGGTTGATCACAATTGCTCGACGAACCAACATCCAACTGAAGCAACGACTCGCGCACAACATCATCATCAAAATCATCATTTATCTAAGAATGTTGATTATGATTGGAAATTTGAGTCGCAGAAATCCGTGCACCAGTAGAATATCCCAGACGCACTGTTTGAGATTGTGAGACACTGTTAGTACTCAGACATACAGTTTCTTCAAAATAGCGCACTGTTTCATTTCCAAGATCTAAAACCACACTCGAACCACGACAATCCAAACCCATTACACCACACACAACATTCACATCAATTGATGATAAACAACGATATTTTGAGAGCTCAAACAACATCATCAAATCCTCTTGATCCTTCAACAAGCATCGCTAATGACCCGAATTGAATACTACAAATTCAATTTATTTAATGAGGAAAATTTGAAACGATCTCGTACCTTTTCTACAACATATTCAAAATCAAAACTCGAATGCATAAAAATGAACGAGATATAGATCCAAACCTTCAAACAAAGATGTTCTTCTCATCCATAACAAAAGGATCACAGATAGTGATCAAGATAACGATGACAATGTCGAACAAATTTCGAACAAAAGGATCACAGAAATCTGCACAAAAACATACATTTAGAAAAAAAACAAACCAATGAAAAAGGGTAACAGTTAAGGCAATAACCGCGCGTTTGGTTGAGAAAAATAAAAAGTGTATGAAATGAAGAATATTTTATCGGGTTGTATCAAATGGAAATTAATTTGTAAAACATGTATCCTAGGAAAAATTTTTTGTTATTAATATCTGAATTTGAAAACAGTGCAAAAGATTAGAGCACTACTTATAGGACCATCAAAATTGACGAGATACATAGAATGTCATACAAGTTTTTCTTGAATAATAGTGTTCAATTTTTTTTTCATATAATATTGAAACTCTTAAATTACTTCACTCATATATTTTCTAAATTTTAAAAAATATTTTTTTAGTGAATATAGGTCAGAATTGACTTACATACTTCAAAAGTTAGTATCCAATGTGGATTAATCAGTTAATGCCAACTAAGTGACTAATTCGTGTAAATAATGTCGAAAAAATTTCTCGATTGCATAATTATGTAGATGAAAGAACAAGTGTTTATTACCAATCAATCATTTATTGGAACTTATGTACGAAACGGTCATCCCTAACTTTTTAATTACCATTTGATTCTTTTCCTTTTTAAAGAAAACAAACAATCACCAAATCATTCCTTTTAAATCACCCCTAAATATTTGATTTGATTCTTTCTAAATCAATCAATTCTAATTAATCAATCCCACAGCCGACGGCGTCCTCACCTTCTTTGCATCTCTCAATCCCACAGCCGACGGCGTCCTCACCTTCTTTACGTCTCCGCTAATAATCTACACCAAAAAAACACATCCATTGCACTAATTCCATTCCTGTATCCATAGCACTAATTTCAAATGATCACATTAATCAAAATACGAAGAGAATCGACAAACGTCGGTGATTGAATTCGAAAATGATCAGCTTTTGTTGATCAGTACATGAGATTGTGAGGACGACAACGATGGAAATAGGAAGTGAGAAGACAGAAAGAGAGACTGAAGCCGTCATCGATGTCGTAGTCGACGTCGAAGTTGTCGGCCTCATTGAATTTGACGATGAATTTCCGAGCAACAATTTCGGGTCATAATTGTCGGCATTGCGGGTAATCTCAACGAAACCTGACACTCAATAAATTAGGTATTTTCTCGTGGTTTGATAATTCATCATTTAATGCTGTTCTATGTTCCGATTTTCATTGATTCGATTCGTCAAGTATGGTTGGGCAGATTGTTGGGACACATTGTCTATGCAAGGAGCCGTACTATCCACTCCGGCTACGTAATATCCACCCTGACGACGTGTAGTCGACTTGGACGACGAACGTACTTTTGACTCCAACGGTATATTATTGGCTTCGGCCATTGTAATTATTTTAGTGTAATTGATTGATATAATATTTTGTTTTCTAAATCAAAAGATGTCAAATTATGATAGTGACTAATTGGTGAAAAAATCTTTGATATGATTTATTGGTAAATAAAATCCAAAAAAGTACCTATTGATAATTCTCTCTATACAACAATGTGTTAATTATTATGTTATATTTATTGTTTATTGTTTTTATGGTTTTCGTGTTATATATCAAATACCTGTTTTTTTCCTAGTATCTAATAGATCTAATTTGAAATTTATCTCTATAATATGATTTCCATAGATTACTTAAGACTAAAATTGTTTTCAAAAGTAATTTTTTATTTTATTTTTGAGTAAAAATAAATCAATTTAAAACTATAATATCCTAATATATCAAATATATATATATATATATGTGTGTGTGTGTGTGTGTGTGTGTGTGTGTGGATAAAAAGGGGTTAAAAGTCCTTTAACTAATTAGATAAAGAAAATCATTCTTGACCATTGATTTCCTTAACTTTCTTTTTTTGTCTTTTAGCTCGTAAAAATTTGAATGATGAAGATTCAACCATTTTTTTTAATTAATGGGTAGGATTGATTCCTTTAACCAATTAGTTAAAGGGTCTTTAGCCCCTTCAAATCAGTTATATTTATAGGCTTCAGAAAATTCTTCTTTGGGTACATGTTTTATAAAATAGTTTTCGTTTTATACAACCCGATAAAATATTTTTTATTTAATACACTTTCAATTATCCTTAACCAAACGAGAGATTTTTGCTTTAAATGTCTCCCTTTTCATTCTTTTTATTTGCTAAAAGTATGTTTTTGAGTAGATTTCTCATTCGAAATATATAACGTCCCGTTTTTTCATATCATATTAATACTTAATAATATAAATGATGTCAGTGCCACTGAGTCTCAACACCCCAGTTAGGCAAAATTACTTAACCGGTTTAGGTATAAAAATAAATGAAATCCACTTAGACATAAACCAATAATATTATCTAATACAGCGAAAAATTCTTATTTATTACATATTTTACTTAATCTATAATTATATTACAGTAGATGCATATTAGCACCATAACCTATATCACACCTGCCCGTCGTCTCTGACTCTTGAAAACACAAAGAAGAGAAAAACACAGAAAAAATAGTAACCGTGAGCTTCTCCTTACCAGGGGTTACACGAGAGGAGATGGTAAGAAAAGAAAAGGGAAATGACCACTTACATCCTTTGATCCAGCACTCTGAAACTTATTATACCAATCCGACATTCATAATTATCATCTCAAAAATACAGTGATAACAGACAATATATACCCTCGGTGTTATAATTGTGCCCTTGTCAAAACTTATTCAATTTCAACTTATCAGCTTTATTCAGATTTAGTAAAAGAGACATCCGCGAAAAGGAATTAGCCAAAGCAGAGCTCAGGGTCTCCTATAGTGAGTTTTCCTCATACCAAAATGACTTCACAGGGTCGATGAAAGAATGTCACCACCAAGTCACTGTATAACACAAACGATAGACACAACGCTCTTTGTGTTTTATACTACGGAGTTGTCTCACCAATTATGGATTTACACTCGTTTTACTCACTCATCCTCATTATACCAGTAAGTTTCTCCTTCTTCTCTTCTCTTGCTTTACTCTAATCTTACATGATAAGGAGTGTTTTGTTTTGTGTTTGTTAAAGATTTTCAAGAGGAAGAGAGCTTGTATATATAGGAAAGTAAATCAATTTTAAAATAATTTAAGTGGATAATTAGTGGGTAATTAGTGGGGATTAATTTAATTTAGGTGAGTATAAATTGACATAAAGGAAGATAAGTGCCAAAATTAGGTTTAGCTCATTTTCATATAAATACGATATTATGGTATTAAGATCGTATTTCCCTATATTTGCGTATTAGGGTTGTATTTCATTCCTATTTTGCATTCTTTCCCTATTATATCGTCGAACAAGCCTTTTAACCCGTAAAATAAATTATGACGTATGATAATTTTCTATTCACATTAATTATCGTGAAACTAAATTTTACAAAATTTTTCGTGTCCTTACATTCTTCCCTCATTAAAAGGTTTGATCCTCGAAACCAGAGATAGAAATGGTTTATAAATTATCATTAATTAGATACGGATATTGCTTCCGCATTGTCTCCTCAACCTCCCAAGTTAGCTCTGAGGTTAAATGATTTGCCCATAAAATCTTCACCTAATGGTATTGTCTTATTCTTTAATATCTTTTCTCAACGATCGAGGATTTCTTGTGGTTACTCCTCATATGACATGTTCTCAAGTATTATGATAGGGTCGTACTGTATAATATGGCGTAGGTCGGGCACATACTTGCAACGCATAAAGACATGAAACACATTGTGCATGAGCGACATGTTGGCTGGAAGTGCTAGTCGGTAAGCTACCTCCCCAACTCTTTCTGGAACCTCAAAAGGTCCTATGTGTTATGGACTAAGTTTTTCTTTCTTCCCAAATCTCATTGCACCTTTAGTAGATGAGATCCCAGGAACACATGATTTCCTACCTCAAACTCTAGAGGTCTTCACCTCACATCGGCGTATCTCTTCTGACGGTCTTGTGCAGCCTTCATCCGTTCTTGAATCTGTTTCACCTTCTCAACCAACTCTTGTACCATCTCTGGTTCCAACTGGACCACATCCTGAATATCATTCCAGTATACCGGTGTCCTACACTTCCTGTCATATAATGCCTCAAATAGCGCCATACCGATGCTAGAATGGTAACTTTGTTGTAGGTAAACTCGACCAAAGGCAGATGATGATCCCAAGAGCCTTTGAAATCAAGAACACATGTACGCAACATATCTTCTAAGGTTTGTATGGTCCTCTCCGTTTGGCCATCGGATGTAGGATGCAAGACGGTACTGAAATTCAGACGCGTACCGAGAGCCTTTTGTAATCCTTGCCAGAATCTAGAATGAAACCTCGTGTCTCTATTAGACACTATGGTGTTAGGAACTCCGTGGAGCCTTACGATAGCCTTCATATATTCCTTGACCAATTGATCAACACTCCATGTGTTTTTGATTGGAAGGAAATGTGCAGATTTCATCAAATAGTCCACTATTACCCAAATAGAGTTTAAACCCCCAACCGTGCTTGGAAGTCCAACAATGAAGTCCATGGATATTGCATACCACTTCCATGTTGGTATTCAAGAGGTTGTAGTAATCGACCTGGTTTTTGATGTTCTATCTTTGCCTGTTAACAGACCAAACACTTGCTAATAAACTCAGCAATCTCCCTTTTCATGTTGCTTCACCAGTAGTGGTTTCGCAAATCCTGGTACATCTTGTTACCTCCAAGATGAACAGAGTAAAGGCTTTGGTGTGCTTCCTCAAGAATTTTCATCTTCAACACTTCATTATTGGGTATACAGAAACGATTTTGAAACCATAGTGATCCATCCTCGTGAATCAGAAATCCCGTTACGGTACCCTTTCGAGCCTCTTCCCTCAACTTCTGTAGTGTAACATCGGTCTCTTGAGCGTGCATTATCTCATCATGAAGAGTAGAACGAGATTGCATATCTATAAGTCTTCCACTAATTGACCTTGCTCGAACTTCAATTTCTAACTTGCAGAATTCATCAACCATGGTGTCTTGCGTAATTTTCAAGAGGTGCAAGTTTCCCTCTGAATTCCAAACCTTCCTGCTTAGAGCATCGGCCATCACATTTGCCTTTTCTGGATGATATTGAATGTTCAGATCAGTCTTTTAATAGCTCTATCCCTCTCCGTTGTCCCATGTTGAGCTCTTTCTGAGTAAAGATGTACTTCAAGCTCTTATGATCAGTAAAGATCTTACAAGACACTCCATACAGGTAATGCCTCCAGATCTTGATGGCAAAAACTACCACGGCTAACTCCAAGTCATGCGTCGGATAGTTAAGATCATATGGCTTCCGTTTTGTCGAAGTATAAGCTATTACTTTCTCGTATTGTATTAGCACACACCCAAATCCTTGCTTAGATGCATCGCTATACACACTGTATCCTTCCTCACCAAATGGTAGTGTAAGCACAGGAGTAGAAGTGAGACTAGTCTTGAGTTCCTGGAAAGCCTTCTCGAAGATTTCAGACCAAATAAACTTGTGTTCTTCCTCATAAGACTAGACAATGGCATGGCTATCTTAGAGAAAACCTCCACGAACTTTTGATAGTAACCGGCTAACCCCAAGAAACTTCTGATCTCCGTCACATTAGTAGGTCTAGCCCATTCTTTCATAGCTTCAATCTTCTTCGGATCAACCTTAACACCATCTCCTGAGATCACGTGTCCCAAGAAAGCAACTTTTTTCAACTAGAATTCACACTTCTTGAGTTTATCATACAACTGGTTTTCTCTGAGGGTTCCCAAGGTGGTTCGAAGATGTCGTTCATGATCTTGTGGAGTCTTGGAGTATATTAGTATGTCGTCAATGAACACGACAATAAACTGGTCAAGATAAGGTTTATAGACCCTATGCATTATATCCATAAACACAGCAAGTGCATTAGTGAGTCCGAATGACATAATGACGAACTCATAACCATACCAAGTTTGGAAAGCTGTTTTTGGAATATCTGTGGATTTGATACGTAATTGATGATAATTAGAACGAAGGTCTATCTTGGAGTAGACTGTATCCCCTTGTAACTGGTCAAAAAAGATCATCAATGCGAGGTAAAGGATATCGGTTTTTTATGGTAATTTTGTTCAAGTCCCGATAGTCAATACATATTCTCATACTCCCATCTTTCTTCTTAACGAAAAGCACAAGAGCCCCCCACGGTGAGACACTAGGTCGGATATGCCTCTTTTCAAGCAGATCCTCGAGCTGAGTCTTAAGCTCTTTCAGCTCTGCAGGTGCCATACGATAGGGTGTTTTAGAAATAGGTGTTACGCCCGGTTCTAACTCAATAGAGAAGTCAACCTCTCTATTGGGTGGCAATCCCGGTATTTCCTTTGGAAAGACATCTAGAAACTCACGTACAACGGGGATTTCAGACAATTCCTTACCTTCCTCGGAAGGTACCTTTATATGACACAAGTATCCCTGGCAACCCTTCCTTATAAGCTTGCTTGCTATATTGTGGATAGTATTAACACCTCAGGTCTTGCCCTTTCCCGTAGTACACAAACTTTCCTCCTTTAGTATCTATTATTCTGACCAGCTTCGTCTCACAATCTATGATGGTCCTATACTTTTCTAACCAACTCATACCAAGGATGACATCAAAATCCTGAAGATCGAACACGACAAGGTCTATAGGGAAGTTTTCACCCCCTATCTTAATTGGGACATAAGACATGGAATGTCTGCAGCCACAACATCTCCGGTTAGCATCCTAATGTATATCACACTAGGTATAAGTTCAGATTTGATGCCGTGCCTTCTAAGGAAAGACTTGACAACGAAAGAATGGGTAACACCATTGTCAAAAAGCACGAAAGCTGGAGGGGAGAAAAGTTGAAGATTACCAATCACTGTAGCTCTGCTCTGCTATGCTTCATGTGGGTTCATGTTGAACACTCTCCCTTGTGGTGGTTTAGGTTGGTTCCCAGCTTACCTTGGCGGTTGTGTAACCTATTGATATGTAGCTGCTGGCCCTTGAACTGTGTCTCTTGACATGTTCCCTTGTGGACAAAACCTTTTTCTGTGGCCTTGTCCACCACAGTTGTAACATGTCACAGGTGCGGTACAACAATCCTTTGCAACATGTCCGAATCTGCCACAGTTATAGCAAGTGACACCACCAGTGGAACGATTCTGATTGCTCGCTCCACCTCTCTGAGATTGCCTCTGGTTGGACTGTTGACCATACTTTGGATTGTATGATTGTGTCTCCTGATTTCCTCCTCTTTTTCCCACACTACAAGTACTGCCTGACGGTCCACCTCGTTGGTTAGATCGAGGTCCGCCAGATTGTTGAAATCTACCAGATTTGCTAGATTTTGCATTATCTCGCTTTCTTTTCTTTTCTGCAAAGAAAACATCCTTCTCTGTCAAAGACCGCTCCAAATTCACAGCCTTGTCATACATTTGTTGATATGAAACAAATGTATGGGTTAACAAGCTTGTCTTGAGCCTCTAGTTAAGGCCTTTCAGAAACTTTCGTTTCTTTTCAGCTTTCGAGCTGTAGAACGAAGGCACGAATCGCCGCAGCGTTGTAAAGCTTGTTGCATATTCTGTGACATTCATGTCATCTTGCTCTAGAGAAGAAAACTCCTCCCTTATCATGTCCCTTAGAGACTCAGGATAGTACCTGTTGGAAAACAACTCCTTCAACTGTTCCAAGTCAAAGCTAGGAAGTTCAGCTCGTTCCGTGACTGTGGTCCACCAATTGTTAGCCTCACCCTCGAGGTAATATACCCCGAAGCTAACCTTCAGATTCTCAGGACACCCAACAGCCTTGTAGAGCTTTTTCATATCTCCAAACCAGTTCTCCAGAATCGTCGGATCATCATCTCCTGTAAACCATTTTGGGCGGCATGCATTAAACCTCTGAAAGTACTTCTCGGTGTCAGGTTCAGCAAGTCCCTCTGCTTTCCTCCTGATCCTTAGAAGCTCTTCCACCATCACAATCATAGGGTCAGCTGACGGTTGTTTCGAGGGTTGTGCTCTCGCTGCTACTTCATTGATCCCTTCCTGCACTGCAGGCTAAGCTCCCGTAGCATAGCCCACTGATTCTGTCGACCCTTCAGGTTGAATAGTCTCGTTTTCAATGTATGCCATTACCCTATAAGTTAAGCATTTGCAAAGTGTCAATCCAAACTATTTTCATTGACGTGCTGTAATTCCAAGCATTATTAACCATTATCTGTTAAGTTATCTCAGTGGCAATTAACATAAGATAAAGATAACAAATTCCATTAACAATAGCATTTAATACATAAATAATGCATTTATTGTAAAGATAAGTATATAGATTGCCACACTAATGAAAAGTCACACAAGAACACACTTAGTACATACTTAACAAATAAAATCACATGATTAAGCTAAATCCCTTAGCTCCCTGAAGGACTCATCTTCACCAATGGTTATACGCATAAACAACCTTACGGCTAGCTGACTCGAAGTCAATGGTTCACTCGCCATCTATGAAGTACCTCTTCTCATTAGGCACCCCATTAAGGAACAACTCAGAATAGAATCGATCCCAAAAACACATGTCAATATAATTTGACAGTGAGTAAAAGATAGCTTCCACTTGATATATGGGATGATGTCTGCTATCATTGATCCTCTTAAGTGCCCAAACTGCTCTCCTAATCTTGTGGAGATGTACCTCAATATGTACTCTAGCCCTCTTGTAACGAACCATCCTAGAAACACGCTTTGGAGTGAATCTCTGGTTCCTAGTCTTAATCATCCCGAACATAAAACAAACTTACAAACTTATCTTAATAACATGTCCAAAGATATGGAATAAGACTAAAACCAAGTATAAGCATAAGAAAGCTTAAATATTTCATTTAATCCCCAAAATACACATAACATATTTACTTAACCCTAAGTGATTTCGTTTAGTTCTTAACCTAAACCTTTTACTCACTAATTATGGATATTCACTCCTTTTACTCACTCATCCTCATTGTACCAGTAAAAATGACAGCGCACACCATGCAACAACACTCTACAGCACACAGTATTTAGCACACAACAGTTGTAATCAATATTTTACATCAGCCATATTTAGTGACTACGTCCAAGATTTCAATGCTTATTATTATACTCATGATATATTAATACGTATCGCCACACACAAAAAATCTAAACGCTACCTTCTTATTGGAACTTCCTCACATAAACGCTCAGCTTGTCCTTTAAGTCTCAATGAGCGGAGTCTCCAGGTCCTATAACATGATAGGATTCACATATTAATGCATTTGTTTGTTCGCGTTACGGAGTTAAACATATTTATTCGTACTTCACAAAAACCATTATATTAATATTATGAGATAATATTGAGCTTTGTACATTCCTTTGATACTTATTTTGATTTTCCATGATGATGATTTTTAAATTGAATATTATTAGTGATATAAGTGAAAGTTTTGGAGTTGTATTGGGGTCAAAACGATCGTTCTCGATCCAGAAGGTTATGAGATGAAATCTCAACCTCTGGGACGGACATCCCGACCTCTGGAACGGGCTTCCCGACCTCTAAAATGACGTCCCGACCTCTGGAACGGGTGCCCTATATTCTGTCCAACATGACCTTTCTACGTATTTAATTCTATAACTTCTTGTATACAACTCCAAAAATTATTCCATAAAATTCTACATAAACTAAACTCCATAATATTTCTAGTTTATTAAAGCTTCCATCATAAAATCTAACCAATAATAGCAATTAATTAGTTCAAGTTTATATTTTCTGTTAGTTCGGACAGTTTGACCTTACTTAACTAATTAGCTCATAACTCTCTACATACAACTCCAAATAATTATTGGTAAACTGTTCTGAAAATTAGACTTTCATACCTTATCATTTATATAAAGCTTGTATTTTAAAACATGCTACATAATTTTATATCAAGTCACAAAATCATTCCTATAACCAGCTTTTTTATAGGTTGACATATCCGCATGTTTTGATTTATATCTTAAGATTCACAACTCCGAATTATGATCTATTAACTTCACTAGAAACTAGACATGTGAAAATTCAACATATATTAATATCAAAATTTATCAAAGAGTGTATAATTCTCACCTTCTCTTAATAATAGTGAGGGATCCTCGTTGTACTCGCCTTACCACTTAGTTTCTCCTCTTCTCCTCAAGCTTCTCCTTTTTCTCTTCTCTTGCTTAACTTTAATCTTGCATGATAAGGAGTGTTTTATTTTGTGTTTGTAATAGGTTTTCAAGAGCAAGAGAGTTTAGTGGATATTTAGTGGATAATTAGTGGATATTAAGTGGATAATTAGTGGATATTAAGTGGATAATTAGTGGATATTAATTTAATTTAGGCGGAGTAGAAATTGGCATAAAGGAAGATAAGTGCCAAAATTTGGTTTAGATCATTTTCGTATAAATACGGTATTTTTGTATTCAGATCGTATTTCCCAGTATTTGTGTATTAGTATTGCATTTCATTCAAATTTTGCATTTTTTCCCCATTATATCATCAAACAAGCCTTTTAACCTGTAAAATAAATTATAACATACGATAATTTACTATTTACGTTAATTATCGTGAAACTATATTTTACAAAAAAAATTTGGTCCTTAAAATCGACGACAAAAACCATGATCAACAACGGAATTTGTTCGGCATCGCCTTCGTCATCTGGATCATTATCTGCTACCCTTATGTAATGGATGAGAAGATCATCTTTGTTTGTAGATTTGGTTCTATATCTCGTTCATTTTTATGCCATTCGGATTTCAATTTCGAATATGTTGTAGAAATGGTGCGTGATCGTTTCAAAATCTCCTAGTCGAATGAATTCAATTTGTATTATTCAATTCCGGGTCATGAATGATGCTTGTTGAATGATCAAGAGGATTTGATGATGTTGTTTGAGCCCCCGAAATATCATCGTTTATTATCATTGATGTGAATGTTGTGTGTAGTGGAATGGGTTTGGATTATCGGGGTTTGAGTGTGGTTTTAGATCCTAAAAATAAAACAGTTCGCCAGTTTGAAGAAACAGTGCGCCTGAGTGCTCACACTGACTCACAATGTCAAATAGTGCGCCAGTGTAACGATTCAGTGCGCCTGAGATATTCTATTGGTGCACGGATTTCTAAGACTCAAATTTCCAATCATAATAAACATTCTGAGATAGATGATGATTTTGGAATTACTGTTGTGCATGAGTTGTTGCTTCAGTTGTATGTTGGTTCGTCGAGCAATTATGATCAACCATTGCGTTTTTCTCATTGGTCAAATTTGATTCAGAATGTTGGCCAAGTTTTTCCTGATGGTGCAAAGCAGTTCAGGAAGTCTCTTGCACTTTATGCAAGTGAAGTTGGATTTTGATATAGTTTTAAGAGAAATGAGAACAACAAGGTTCATGCGCTCTATTTTAAGAAAGATGATGGTTGTCAATGATTTGTTAAGGCTTTATTTTGTTCTTACAATAAGTCAGTATTCATAAGGAAGCTGAACAACATCCACACTTGTGGATAGTTGTTTTCCTCGACGCTAAGTCTCTTTCGAAAATGGTATGTCACGACCCTAATTTTAATGCAAACCAGGTCACAAATTATTTTCAAACCAACTATGGTTTAGATTTGTCATATAAGAAGTCATGAAAAACCCTAAAGAAGGCGAAGATGGTGGTTTGTGGTGATGCTTTTTAGTCTTTTTTGAAGAAGAAGCCATATATTCAGGCACTTATTAGTACCAATCTAGGAAGTCATATTCCACTTACCACTGAAGAAGGATCAAATCGTTTTTCCAAGCTATTTGTTTCATGTCATGCTTCGATCGTCGGTTTCAATCATTCTAGACCTTTGCTTTTCCTTGATAGCACATTCTTTAAGGGTGATTTCAATGCAATGATATTAGGAGCTACTAGAAAAGATGCAAATAGGGGTATCCAATTTTTTCGTTATCAATTTTTTATTTTTCTTTTGTATTTTTAGTCAGGTACCCTGGTTCTTTTAAACACGCGCACTATTTTATTTTGCACAGTGCGCCTGTATAACTGAAACAGTGCGTCTTCTTACCCCTGATTCTTGTAGAATTTCAAACATGAATATGATTTCATATGCTTTTTTTTTTTTTTTTTGAAAGACTTTTTCCACTAGGATTTGCTATGGTTTGTTTTGGAGCTTCGTCAAGAATTCCTATCGAATGAAGGATCAATTTTGTCTGTGATAGTAATCAAGGCCTTTTGTAGGCTTTTTTCGAACTATTTCCGAAACATCCTCTTTGCTATTGTCTTCGTCATTTAACGGATACGTTGAAAGCTAGATTCAGAGGTACAAATATGCCGTTGTCATACAAACAGTGTATCATTGATAAGTTTCATAGTTACGCCTATGCTCCAAATGTCACTGAGTTTTATGATAAGTTGAATGAATGAATTTTATACTAGAAGAGGAGATCTAGCTAAAGATTTACGGCTTCGGTTATGCCTTACGAGAGATGGGCAATCATTTTACAGTTGGTTGTCGTTATGGCAAGATGACGACCAACGCTGTGGAGTCATTCAATGCTTGGCTTTTGGGCATGAGGAAGCTTCCTATCACTCGGATGGTGGATCAGATTCGTGACAAGTTAATAAAGTGGTTCAACAATCGTCGAAACGATGCAGAACAATGGAATGGGAGTTATGTCCGACGAAATTGGAGACTTTCAATGATTTATTCAAGAAATCACGTGTTTTTTTGGTGAAGAGATCTTCGGAGCTCATTTTGAAATCATGTCGGATCAGACAGCCTCAATAAATGTGAGAGAGAAGAGTTGCCCTTGTCTTATGTGGCAGTCAAACGATTTTCCTTGTTTACATGCTATTTGTGTTATTATGAAGTCTTCCTTACCCGTGAGCACTATGATCGATCAATATTTTTCTATTGAAAGTTATAAGAAGAGCAATGAGGCTATCATCCATCCTATCCCTTCATCAGTTATTGAGCAAATAGCTTCTTTCAATAGATGTGGAAATTGGCCCTGCCTTCTTCGAGTAGACTTCCTGGAAGGCCCAAAACACGACATATTTTGTCGAGTGGTGAAGAGTCTAAGGGTATGAGGTGTACGAGATGTAAAAAGATTGGTCATCACAACAGACAAAGTTCTTGCGAGCCCTTTTAAAGATTTTTCATTCTATGTTAGATTCTTTCTTATTGGTATACTTTTGTGTTTTTCTTTTTCTTTTTTCTTTTTTTGGTAATGTTGGGTAGGGCACTATGATTTTTTTCATTTGTAAGGCTATCATGTTATTAATTTTTGATAATGCATTGGTATACTTTTGTGTTTTTTTTTTTTAAATATATCAATAGGCGACTATTTTGAAAATACTGGTGCACTGTTTGAATGAAACAGTATGCCTTTGTAATTTAAATAGTGCGACCGAGTACTTTGTTGATATTAACATATCCAAGGGTGTTGTTTTTAGTTTTTCAATTATATTTGTATTACTACTCATGTATTATTATTTGATTTATTTTGTATCTATTCATTGATTATGCTTTGTTCTTCAAAAAAAAAAAAAAAAAACACACAAGGCGCACTGTTTGAATATACTTGACGCCCTGTTTAGTTTAAACAGTGCGCCAATTCATTTTAATTAAAAAATGATAACTAAACACGATATTAGAGATGCAGATAACTAATTAACTTGAAATAGCATTAGAAAGACATTGTTAGTATAAATGATTAAAATATACATCTGTTGAATATATTTTCGTCTTCTTCTTCGTCATTCTCCTCCTTTGCAGGCACTTTGAATTCATATCGTGAAATCAAAGTCTCTGCCATTTTTGCTTTTTATCGTCGCTTTTCTTCCAAGGTAGAATGCTCTGGAACCGGTTGTCCATTTGCAAGCAGATCCATCTATTGGCATATGTGCACTCCATAGTCCAGATTGTTTTGAGTTACACCCTTCTTGTTGATGTTCAATTGCGCGTTGTACTTCTCTCTTTCTTCTTCGACGATTTGCATGTCTTCATGTTTTCTTGCCATTTTTTTTTGCGGTATTCTTTTACAGATTCTTTATGCATATTTAACAACACACAAAAATTAGTTGACATTATAATGCTTCATTTTACAATATCAATAGTATCTGTTAATTAATATTTGTTTCTAACAATTTTTTCGGCATTCCTTGCATTACCAACTTTTTTTTTTTTTTGGAGTTGTGATGTGTCCACGTGTTTTCTTCGTTGTCGAACATCAGTAATGTCCAATGGTATGCAATCCCGCTCTTTGCTCCCGCGGATGAGTTAATTGGGAAGAAATTACACCGGCGTTGATTATTTTCCTTTATTGGCTTCATGATGGCGTTTTCTGCTCCAATTCCTCCTTTCAAAACTTCTTGCTGTATCACAATGCATAATCAAATATCAGTTTTTGTTATGTTGAATTTGTTATTGAAATATAAGGAGTAAAGGCATTTCAAGATAAGTATTTGGAACTAATTTCTTATCCAACATTCCGTACTATATAATGCTATTTGGTCTTACAATGATGCTTCTTCCAAGATCAACGTACAGAAGTCCAATATGGCATGGTTCGTCAATGCTCCATCATTCACAATTGAATGCGGGTCTTGTGTGTCGATGGCTTTCTTAAAGTTCATCGCAGGATAGGTGAGTATAAAAAAAAAAAAAAAATTCTCTGTAAGATCAATATATTATTTTGCTACTAATTTTATGAAGAAGGCATAATAAATGAAAATAAAGTAGGTGCACTGTTTTAAATATTACAGACGTCCTGTTTGAATCATGAAAGGCACAATGTTTGAAAAATAATAGGCGTCCTGTTTTCAATTTGGCAGGCGAACTGTTATGATTATTACAGGCACCCTGTCCTAAATTAGTGTGTGTAAAACGTATAAATAATACAATTTTAAGTGTGTTACAAGAATACTAACTTGGCTACTTCTTAGATCATCCTTTTGTATTTTCCTGCCCACCATCGGTCATATACGGAGAGACTTTGAGCGCATCCTTCTTCATCTTCTTCGAGGAGACATAGGTGTAGTTGCTGTTTCGTTTTTTACCTATTGTTCCTCTTTTTTTAATCTCCATCACCATTGATCCTGGAGTTCGGCCTGTTTTCTTCTTCTTCTTTGTTTGTTTTTTGATCAACCTCTTCTTCATTGGCAGGCTGTAGTAGTTCTTCTCCACTACTGATTTGTAGTATACCATCATCTTCTTCCTTCTCTTTGACAGCGTAGTTGTTGTCGAACAACAAGGTTTTGTATTGCGTCACTGTTCGCTTCTCCTTTTCCAATTCGTCTTGTAGTTTTTTGATTGCCTCCTCCTTTTCAAGCAGATCCTTTCTAATTTTTTCCCGCTAGCCATGGCCTTAAATCATCAGCTCTGCTGCACGTGTCATCTCCTCTTTCATTTGTTCTCTAGCTTATGTTTCAGAATTAAGTTTGGCGTTGTTCACTTGTTTTTCTTGTTGCAATTGTTGCATTTGTTTCAACAAATCTTCGAAGTTGAGTACATTTGAATCTGATGCCCCTTCTTTCGGTTCCTCCGCTGCTGATTCCGTTAGCGTCTCCAACTCCAATTTTTTTGCGGCCAATTCAATCTCTAATGAAATGACATTCAAAACATATAAAAAGTGAAACATTTTGTCAATTAAAAAAAACAGGGGTGACAGTGCAATAAACAATGCGCCAGTTTAAAACAAATAGTGCGCCAGTTTAAAACAAACAGTGCACCTTATGTAGTACATGCAGTGCGTCAGTTAACAAGTGAACATTGTGGTTGTTTGAAGGAAAAAAAAGTGCTTACTTAGTTTTTCTCTGATAACAATTCGTCGATTGTTTTTTTTATGATTTGTCAATTGCATCTCCCCCTGTTGCATCGCCTCGTCAACCTTGCATAATTTTTCACAGCTGCCATTAGTATAATCATCAAAGAAAATAGAAACTAAACAACTCAATATATAATAGGCTTGAAGTATGTTACCTTATTCTTCAATAAGTGATTTTTTGGTAGCGTTTCTTCGATTTTTTTTGTTGAGCATAACATTTTCAAAGCTGACATCCTGTAGATGTTTCTTCATGGTTTGTAGGATTAACAACTTTTTTTGGTCCACATGTCGTGCTAGGACATCACGAGATGCTATCTCGGGGTCTGTCTCTATCAAATTGCTTGATTTGTCATCTATTCTTCTTGCCTTGAGTTCGTAGTTGTCATCATCTTTTTCGCGCCATTCGAGTGCCTGCAACTCCATCCTGTATACTTGTCTCCTGAGAAGGGACGGTTGTAATAAATCTAGTGTGAGCTGTGTAGTCAAATGATTAAATAAAAAGTCGTTAGCTTAAACATTTCAAGAAAAATAATAATGAAAAAAAACAAACCAATATGTTTACAAGAAGAAAACTAAGTTACCTTCTCATCTTTAAATCTTGCAATCGCTGCACCTAGACTTGTTAGGAGATCATTGAGTTACCACCTTGCACATCGCGGAAGGATATCCGAGGATGATTTTTTTTGGTTCAGCGACAAAAGTCTTCTCCAAGAACCAATTTTTTTTTAAAAAAAATATTGCATTAGATAAGTGAATTTCCATGAATATAACCAATTGACATCAAACAGTGCGCCTTATGTGTAGAAACAGTGCGCTTTACTTAAAAAACACATACAATTCTAAACAGTGGATCTTCATCAAATGAAAATAGTATGCCTTAAAAAAAATACATAAATTCAGTGTGTCTTCATCAAAATGAATGAAAGTGTTACAACAATATAGCCTAGAGGGGGAGGGGGTGGATAGGGTAAGTGATTAATATTCGATTCTAATTAAAAATCTTGAACCGAACGCAGCGAACACTTATAAAGTTATAGTTCTAACTGATAGTTCTTGATTCGATTGTTGGTTGTTGAATGAACACAAAAATTAAATCAGCACGAAATGTAAAATAGACACCAGATATAACGTGAGAAACCCTAGTTCATGGAGAAAAATCCATGGAACAGCACAACAAATCTATTATCACAAAATGGATTACAAAAGGTTTTCAGGTTCACCTTTCAACCTCCAAGTTTTCCTGGATCACTCAGCAAACCTTAGTACCACACCAAATCAAGATCACAACTGATTTACAAAAGGTTTTCAGGTTCATCTCTCAACCTCTGAGCCTTTTGAATCACTCAGCGAACCGTATCAAGAAAGAATGAAATTATCTGTAAAACTCAAAAAACTATGGAGAATGTAAAAATCTTCAAAGATGAAATCCAATCAATTGAAGATGATGATGGATTTCAAAAAATCCCCAATTGTAGAAGTCGCTTCGTCGCAGGGAGAACTGAAAGTGGATGGTTCTTGAAACTTGAAGCTTGCAGTTGAGATGAATTCGCAGAGGGAGTATGTGCATTGATGAATGAATGAAAAATGAATTGATTCATCCCCAACTGAATCCTCCATCCGTCTTTTATAGATCCTGGATGTCGTGAAAAAATGAAACATGTTGTATGGACATTCAGATCTTTAGTTTCTCATCTGTCTTCACATCAGATCTTGATGAAGTCTGTTGAATTCGTCCATGGAAAAGCTGTAGTCTGATGTAGTGTCGAAGTCCGTTAATCTTTGTTTGTTCCAATCATAGAAGTCTGTTTGAACTCCTTTGGTGCAACACTGTTATCTGCTGAATCTCTTCAACCCAGAAGTCTATTATCACAAGTCATAGTCTTTTGATCTCTTCAGAACTCTGCTAAGCATATATCATAGAACTGTGGAACATCGTAATCACAGTCTTTCCAAAATACAGACATACAGTAAACTTCCCAATCTTCATCTGAATTCTGTTCCTTGAGCAATGAAACTCTGATACCCTGAAATCTTCTCAGATAGTCTGATTTACTCAGTACTTCCAACGAAGTCCTTTCTCCTTCAAAACCCTGACTCTCTCAAGTACTTCCTAGGACTATCAGATGTCTAATACTTAGAGATATAGAGTCTAATAGCAAATAATATGCATAGAATATAAACAAGTATTTTGACACAACAAATCATAAATAGTGACAAACAAAGTAATCAAAGCATAAAGTCTGATTCACTTCTTCAATGAACAGTGTGACAGCATAGTGTGTTTATCGAAATGGTAAGTAGGCTTCCATTGATTCCTTCACCTCGTCATTGACGTTATTGTTGAGAGATTTCTTCAGTTTTTTGTAGATGTGCAACGTCCAATTGAAGTCAAAAAATTTGTCCATATCAGCCACGTAATTTGCATACGCCCACTTCATTGATGCCTTCGATGTGGGCATGTTCATGATGTACAACACTAACAGTCTCACGGTGTGCTCATAGTTATGCGCCTCTTGATGCTTCGATTATTGTTTCACGCAACTTGGATGTCGTTAATTCTCTTGCATATTTCTTTCCTTGGTTACGTTTTTTCGGGAATCTTTTTTGTAGGAACTCACTTGTATTAATTGTTTTCAAGTCCTCATCAGTAATTCATCAGTCTCGTCAATAATGTCGAATATGAGTTCGATATCCAATGGCGCTATGTTGAAGTCTTTGTCTCTGAAAGTGAATGAACTCTCTCCTTGATTGTACTTCGATACAACCTCTCGAATGAACTTGTCACTCTTTCTACAATCTGAAGTAGTAATATTCACTTGAAGAACCGCTTCGAACAATGTCCAAAATGGTGCTTTTCTGAGCTATACTTTGTGCTCGTCTGTGCATCGGAATTCCGGTTCCTGTTTCAAAAGTTTAATCAGGGTTGCCAAGTTGCTTCTGTATTGTGTCATTTCTCCTATTTTATTGTACAAAGCAAGGAAACAAAATATATTAAGAATTAAATTTGAAAAAAAAAAAAAACAGTGTGCCTTTGTATTTAAGACAGCGTGGCATTATTAAATATTCAAACAGTGCGTCCTAATAAATTAATGATCTATGTCCTTGAATAGTAAACAGTGCGTCTCATTAAAATGCTTGTTTACTTTGGCATTGAAATAGGGTGTCGTTGTAAAATTATCAAACTATGCGTCTTTATGTTTAAAAAATACGTCCCTTAATTTACAACTAATAAACAGAGCGTGTTACAAAATTAATGTTCAATACATTTGATTATTATATAGTGCGTCTTATCATTAACAAATAGTGCGCCTCATTGATACTTCCACAATACAAAACAGTACGCCTTAATGAAACAGTGATAATTAACATTCTTTCCAATATACTATGAATTTAGGGTTTGAACACATAACAAACTTAGGATTTTGGACACAACACACTGATTTTGATTCCAAAGACGCTCTATTTTTTATTTTTTATTAATTATTCAAGTATAGGAAATGTCGAATTATATTGATTGCATTGATGCATTTGTTGATGTATATATCAATTGAATTCAGTGTTTTTTTTTATATCAAATTTAAAGAACAAACCCTAAATTATAAATTTCACTTGTTTTGTTTGGATTCGATGTTGAATTAAGTGCGCCTTTTGAATTTGTTGAGATAAATCGAAGTTGAGCCTCGTTTGGATTTGACAATGGATTTGAGTTTGTTTTTTGTTGTCAATTTGGAATACAAATGGGTTCAGTCAGGCCTTGATTGTTTTTTGTGGTTGTGGTTTGCTAGTGGTGGGTTTGGGCAGTTTTGATTTGGGATAATGAAAAGTTGTACTTGATAGGAATCATTTTCCTGATTTATACCTTTGGGGAATTATTTTTGTTATTTTGTATTTTTTGGGAATTTTCCCTATAGGCTTTATAGGTGTTACAATAAAAGAAAATATGTTATATAAACAATTGACACTTATCAATGTGAGATTCTTATGAAACCTCAATATATATATATATATAAAAGATATTTATCTTTTATACATTTGCATTCATCATTTTTATACATTTGATTCAATTAAAAGTCGAGACCTATGTTAGTGAGTTAGGCCCATTAGGTCCAATATATCTACAAGAAAGAAAAAAGTATGACTATTGTTTTATATATTTATATAGATTTGAAAAACAAAAGATGAAAGCGCTACTCATATAGGACCATCAAAATTGACGGGATGCATAGAAAGTCATCCAAGACTTCCTTGTGTAATAGGGACTCATAACTCTAGTGTCTACTTTTCTTAGAGGGTTCACTTGACCATTTAAGTATCGTAAAGTTAAACTTTTTTTTCGAAAATGATGTTGTCATATGTGAACTACTTTCAATCCATCATGAACAAATAGAGAAACGTTAAATAAGTCATAAAGAACACACGCAAGAACAAAAGTGCCCTTTTGACGATGATGTGATCAAGGTTCACTTTGTCACAGTATATATGTGTTAATACCGACTCTCTTTTGTTTTTCTTTTTTTTTTTTTTTCTTTAGGCGCTAAGGGAAATTTCATTACCACCAAACTTAGATATAGAAGACATGCTCCTCTATTAGCCCATTACATGCACATAGCTCCTATGCTTGAAAATAAAAGATGGAAGCAGTAACAACATTCATAAATAGTTGTCAAATTTAATTGCCTTCTGGACTACCAGGTCAGGACTCATACGATCCTGTTGAAACAGCAGCTTGTTCCTTGCCCACCAAATAAGATATACAACTGCAACATTCATCACCCTTCTCCGTTCAGCTTGCTTTGATTTACCAATAGCAATCTTCAACATCCACCTGCTCCATGCATTCAGGCCAACCTTTTCTGTTTTAATTTCAACCAACTTATAAGTAACCCCTGCACTACCTCCTGCAAATAATCGCAAATAAGAAAAATAAATGATCCCTCGTTTTCGTTTCCTTCCCACAAAAGACACGGCGGTCCTCTTCACATATTTCCATTCTACACAGCCTCTCCCTCGTCCTCACGCTAGCCATAGAATAAAGACATGTGTAGGAAATACACCCTTCCCCCATATCAGTTTGCTCATTGCCACTGGAGCATGGTCTCTGATCTTCTTAAACATAATCCTTACCTCATAACTTGTACCCAAATATTTGAAAAAAGATTTCAGTTCAATCGAATATGGATTAAAACGTAATCGATCGAAAATTACTTGAAAAGAGCTCTCGAACCGGAGATTTTTACTCTCATTGAACCATCTGTATCTATATGTATCAGGATCCCGATTCACAGATCCCTCCATTCGTGAACTGTCCTTCCAATTACAATCAGTATCAGACCATGTAACCCAGTCACTAACTACTCCTTGATCTGCATCAATAAATTCCATATCCAAGAGGCTCCCTGCCTGCCAGATATATCAGCAAAATTGCTTTGCTTGATATAGTAAGCGTGAACCCAAATTTGGTCCAAAGCCTATCAGCTTTCCTTGCAATATTCCATATTATCTTGAAAAGGATAGCCACATTCCAAGTATGAATATCCCTTATCCCCAATCCCCCCTTGGCTTTTCTCGAGACAAACTTCATTCCATGATACCAAGGCACTATGCTTTCTCAATGCAGTCCCTGTCCACAAATAATACAGGCTCCTTGATCAAGTCAAAACGACGATATGTTAGTCGTTCAAAACATTTGATGACATCTGAATGTCGTATCTGTTCTGATAATTTGTTAAAAAAATCAATTTTATCAAAGATCCAAAATGATTATAGAGAACTACAAATATATTTTCAACAATATCCAAAGAATCATTCTTTTTGTAAATGATGCAATTGCTCTAAGAGGTTGAATAGACTAGCCACATTGTCAATTCAATCTTGCTTTTATCCCATGCATCTAACGTAACCTAAGAGATCGAAAAGACACTAGTGCCTCCATTTCTCTATAAATGCAACATTTGCAAAAAATGACAATTTAACATTTAAAATACATTTTTGTGTCAAAAAATATCCGATTGTCTCATAATCATCATCAAATGAAAATGTATAACTTATGTTACGACTAATATCATACGACGAATTTACGTAAAATAATGTTTATAGTCATGTCTATGATGACTCCATTTCCATTCACAACCCAACTTCACACACGTTTTTTTCTATTCATATAAACAATTCACAACTATTACAACACCATCTGACCATTTATCTTCTTCAACTATACTTCCTGGTCTCATATTATGGATTATATTTTTTTATTCGTATTGTTATAAAATATAGTCAATATATCATATTTAATAATTTTTATATATAAAAAATATCAAAATAAATCATCATCTATTATAATATATTCATCATCTCCTTCCTCTTCCTTTTTCATTCTCTCTTCTAAACTTTTTTTACATCTCATTATCACTAAAAAAATATTTTTTTTATCAAATCATACATAAATTTAATATATACATAAATTTATGTATTGAGTAAACACTCACAGAAAAAACCAGGACAAGTGTGAAAAATAATCAAAAATTCCTGTCCCCTACATTTGCGGTCCAACCAATACATTTCTTATTCTCTCTCTCACACAGTTGAAGCAGGGACCTCCGCGTCTCACTCACCATTCACCTCACCACGATGCAATCCTTGAAGAGACCCAATAATATTCTGGTACTTATTCCATTAATTATACTAATGATCTCTTTTTTTTTTTATCCCTTTTCCATCCTTTTCTTAGATCATTATTTAACCCACTTTGTGCTTAATCGATCTCTGACCACACCAGTTCAATTCAACCAATCAAGTATTTTTGTGATTTTGTTTTGTGAGAAAAATCAAACCCAGAAAGGGAAAAGAGGAAAAGAAAAATCAAGCCAGATTTGTTTTTATAGTACTTAATTAGAGTAATTAATTAATGGTAAAGTTCAAAATCAGTGCTTTTCATTTGTCCATTAGGGTCAAACCTTTCGTTCACATTTACTAATCAAAAGAGTTGAATGCACGAACCCTTCCCCCTAGTTTCGTGCCTATAAGAACGCCTCATTTTCACCTGCCTTTTTCTTTCTCGTCGTATGAAAAAGCTCCCAAAAACAAGGAACACACGACACTTGCTTTACATTTTCCATTATTTTTTGGGCAAGAAATAAAAATAATTATTATTTTTTTTGGCATTTGGTTCACTTTGTATTGGTTAGATTCGTGTGATTTGCAGAAAAGGGTGTTTGGAGTGAGAAAGGAGGTGTATTGGGGTTGTTCTGAGATGGGTAGCTCAGTGCAGGAGCTTGTCAAATCGGACGGCCTTGGTGGGGGTGTCAAAGATGTGTACGGTGAGGATTTTGCCACCGAGGATCAGTCCATCACCCCTTGGACTGTCTCCGTTGCCAGGTAGTTTCATTTCTTCTTTCATCAATTTTTGGGGTGTTGTAGTGTGGAGTATTCTGCTGGTTTGATGTTTGATGTTGTGAAATTTGTGATTTTTGTGTGGTGATATATGGTTGTCCATTTGCAAAGCTGGGTTCAATTTGGTTTGGTTTTGATCAAATTTGTTGAGGGTTGTCTTTCATGCCGTGAAAGTGGTGATTTTTGTTGTGATGTAACTTGTAAGATGGCCAATTTTCAAATCTGGGTTCAGTTTGGTTCGTTTTGATCAGATTTGTTGACGAGTACAGATCCACATCTCACTAGAAGTGCATATAATATTCTTAGTTATTTCACTTTTTCCCTATTGGTATTGTGTTGAAATCTTAAAGGTTTAATTTGGTGTCAAAGTCAAATAGGTCCAATAGTTCATCTACACGCATCGTGTCACCCAAATTACTTATACACGCTTTAACCCCAAGGAGGCATTCGTTGAGGGGGCATGTTGAGAAATTGCTTATACAGGTTTCAAGCCCAATAAGGCATTCACTTGAATGGACGTGTTAAGAAATACATACCCACACCATGGGAAAAAAATAAAATCCCACGAGTGCCTATGAGATTTTGAGCTACCCCACTCATTACCAATTGTCTTGAGTGGGAACCTAGTGGTTTAATAAAATTTATTGATGATTCTCTTTTGAATCTTGTCCTCATTGGCAAAATATTGTTGTCAATCCAGGTAGTCAGAATTACATTTCTTGTACTTGCTAGATAGAATCAAGATTATACATTTGAGTTTGAACCTTGGAATCGTGTTATAATCAGATCATCATAGAATCGGCTTGTAGAATCACAATTCTAGATACCTTCTTGTCATATAATCTGATTCTCCAATTCTCCAATTCTCCAATTTTTTTTTATTTTTTAAAATTTCAATTTCAATTTCAATTTATTTTATTTTATTTTATTTTATTTTTATTTTTATACTTTTTGGGGGTGGGGT
>JAOVYX010015054.1:0-29454 GCA_035668315.1 Drosera spatulata | reverse complement strand
ATAATAATAATAATAATAATAATAATAATAACAACAACAACAACAACAACAACAACAATAATAATAACAATAATAACAATAATAATAATAATAATAATAATAATAATAATAATAATAATGGCGATGTGAATGTTGTACCAGAACGAACCCTTAGAGAACTGGCTAAGTAAAATGCTAATAATAATTCTTCACTTTGTATCATTTTCCCGGCTGTGGGTGCTAATTGTAAGATAAATTATGGCTTTCTTCAAAAACTACCTATGTTTAATGGTCGTCATGGTGAGTGTTCTCACCGTAATCTCCAAGAATTTAGGGTAGTATGTGAAAACATAAAGCCTGATAGGGTAAACAATGAAGTGATTCAACTTAGAGTATTTTCATTCTCTTTAGGTGAATTAGCAAAAAATTGGCTATACGATCTGCCACCCGATACAATCACTATACGGGAACAAATGCATCATGCCTTCTTGAATAGGTACTTCCAACTTCTAGAGTTACTAATATTCAAACTCAAATCAGTAACATCCAACAAAAGCCTAGGGAGATTTTCCATGAGTACTAACAACTTTTTAAACGTCTTGTTATCAGCTGTACAAACCATCAGTTTCCTAAAAATCTCCTTATACAATACTTTTACAAGGGAATGTCCTACTATGACAAAGAACTTGCTGATGGCGCATGTAGAGGAGATTACCAAGACCTTTCTCCAACTGCAGCTCGCGAGTTGTTTGAGAATTACTGCTCGATCAAAAAAACATCTGGCTCCTAATGATATTTCGAGACATGCTTATGAATTGTCTCATCATAGTGATCCTGATTTGGCAGAGATGAAAGAGATGCTCATCAAAGTTCTTGCTCAAAATAATCAGGCACCATAAGCTTTGTCTAGTTCCAAGTCATGCTATGACCAGTGTCCTACACTCTATGAAGGAAATAGACTAATGCTGTCCTAAATTTTTCAGGTCCACCAAGACCTGTAAACAACCAAGGCTATGTGCCAAATCAGAATCATCTTAGGTGGAGAAATGATAATTATCAACAACAATATCCTAGGTCGAATCCACCTGCTTTCCATATGTTAAGCCACCTCATCAATTTCCACAACAATAGGATGCTCAACTTGTACACTTGAGGATCTTATCCGAACCATGACAAATTCATCGATCCAATTTCAGAATAGTACTAGCTTTAGTATTAAAAATCTGGAGAAGCAAATGGGTCAATTAGCCACAAAATAGGGACAACTCAAGGCACTGTTGTCTAATAAGTTTCCATCTCAACCAGTGAACCCTCACAAAAATACGAGTGTGATCACATTAAGAAGTGGAAAAAACCTTTCGAAAATTGATGATTCGAAGAAAAGCCTGATTAAACCCAAGTTAGAGGTCCTTCCTTCCCAAACTATTCCAATAGTACCTTCATTGTAGCAAGATGAGTCTCATCTTCTTCTACTCTAGCAGTTCCTACTCCAAACTTAACTCCTACTCCAGAAAACCAATCAAGACCAATTCCATATTATCCCATCCGTTTGGCTAAAGATAAGAAATACGAGGCTGAAAATGGCATTTTCAAGCTTTTTCGAAAAGTGGAGGTGAACATCCCTCTCCTAGATACAATTAAACAAATCCCTGGATATGCTAAGTTCCTCAAAGAACTTTCCACAAATAAAAGACGTCTTAAAGGAGATCAAAGAGTCACACTGGGAGAAAATGTTTCTGCCATGTTGCAAAAGAAACTCCTAACTAAGGAAAAAGATCTAGGTATGTTCACAATCCCATGCACCATTGGTAACTCTATAATCTTTGGGTGTATGCTTGACTTGCTGCATCCATAAATGTGATGCCATTGTCAATCTATAACGCACTTAATCATGGACCGCTAAAAACAACAAATATTATTATTCCATTAGCAGACCAGTCCATAGCATGCCCAGAAGGCCTTGTAGAAGATGTGCTTGTCAAGGTCAATGAGTTGATCTTTTGTACGAATTTTTATGTCCTTCGTATAGAGGATGGATCATGTTCTTCAGCTCCAATTCTGCCGGGAAAATCCTTCCTCAGGACAGCACATGCAAGAATTGATATACACGTGGCACATTATCGATGGAATTTGATGGAGAGATAATCAAATTTAACATATATGATGCAATGGAGTACCTATGCAAAAATGTTGCCTCAATTTGTGCAATTGATACTTTTGAGGAGCTTACTGAAGAGCTCTTTTCCTTACACAATGAAGAATTCCTTCAAGCCATAGGCGCCATGGAAAGAGATTCTATGGAACTCTAAATGATGTGGAAAGCTTCTTCGATGACATGCTCCATGACCTCAATGAAATGTTTGAACATTACTCTCTCATTACCTACTACTTATGAGATTATACAACCATATGTTATTACCCCTCCTTCTTTAGACCTCAAGGATCTCCCTTTGCATCTCAAATATGCTTATCTAGGCGGAAGAGACTTTTCATAGGAATGTGCAAACCCTCCAAGTTGTATAGAAATTGATGAACAAAACTTAGAAGTATTAGCCATGATGTTAGTGTGCTTAGGTTGGAAATTAGTTAGGTATCTGTAGTCTAGGTCAGATGCTGGAGAGTAGACAACAACAGATGGAGAGCATTATGGGCCACCAGATGCGGACTACTACAGAGGATTTTGGCAAGACAGCTAAGGCATGCATGGACAATAAAACCTGCAAATGCTTCAGGATCTAGGATTGATCATGCAGACAAGGACCAACATAGCAATGCATGGATTGCATCAGATCTAGGTGCAGACAAGGTTACGGCAATGACTGAGTGCAGACGAGGTCTCAACGGTACTGAATGTAGACTGAGTTGCAGCAGACTGGAGTACAGCAGAGATAGTTGCTTTGGTTAGGCGGAAGTCTGAGGATCAATCACATCGAAGATTTGAGGTTCAGAGTGACAGTACAAGGATCAGAAAAAGGTGAGTTCTCGACATCAGTGAAGGATCACATGTGACAAGCTTTCACATCAGAAAAAGAACAAGACTGTTGAATGAAAGATTGAACGTACAAAGTGTGAAAAACCAATCTGAATTCAAAAACTGCTCAAGTGAGCTGAATTGAAGAACAGGAAGAAGAAGGGTTGACTAGTCTGCACTGAAGAACAGAAGCTGTAGCAAAGTCCAGTGAAGGACCTGTGAAAAGGATCTAGGTTGTTCGCCTTTGACAAGTTAGCTAGCTTGTAATGGGGTTGTTTTGTAAGCCAAAAACAAGAAGATAGTGAACTCACCTCTTGGATTGAATAAACTCGACACCAAGGGAAGACTGGACTAAGTCTCGATTATCAGTTTGTAACGAGTGTCTGAACCAGTATAAATCCTATGTTCTTTATTTTCTTTTCGTTGTTTTGAATTGTTAGAACTGTTAGGAATCAATCACAACAGCAAACACTGACAAACTCTCAAAGTTTAAGCCTCTGCTTCAGATGTTCTTAGTAGTCTGCATAAAACATTAGGATATTGAAATTCACTATTCCGCTGCATGACACTGAAAATTTTAAAAAAACCTATTCAATCCTCCCCCTAGTAGTCTGCATAGAACATCAGGATATTGAAATTCACTATTCCACTAGATTACACTGAAAAATTTAAAACAAGCTATTCACCCCCCCTCTGGTTGTACCTGTGAATTAATGCAAAGTCAGCCAATGGTGTAATTATGGCGACTTCCACGTTCGTCGTAAAACGTGCCAATTTGTTTTTACCCCGCTATAAATACTAATGTAGATATGGAAGCCGGGGTTGATCCCACAGGGAACAGAGAATGTCGATCTAAACTCAACTTGGAGTAATTTCTATCCTAAGGGAGAGATAAGAATAAAGATAGAATTTTGGGGGGTGTTTCAACTGTTTAAAAGGATAACTTAAAACTAAACTAACTAGATCGAACAGAAGCTAAGAAAGAGTTGAGATATAGAGGAGTTTCCTTGAGTTGGGAGTAATGTAGGGATGATGGTTGAATTCCTTTTGAGTCACCTAGATCAATGATGGATGTTTCTGAATATAAGATGTAATGATTAATATGGAATAGCTGTAATGAGCTTTGGCTTAACTCACTACGTTCCTTAACTTCTAACTTCCAATTAGCTCGGATAGTTAAATTAACTCAATAAATTAAAACCATTTCAAATAGCTAAAACATGGTTTCATCAAAAGAGTTGATTCAAAACATGGAAAAATCATTCATAACATGAATAGCAATTAGCTTAAACTAATCATGTCACATGCATATAAAACCATTGATTAAATATGACAATCAGCTTCAATCATATTATATCAATTCGCTACTGAATAAATCACTTAGCGCGATTTATAGCTCTAACCTACATATATTAGGTGATCAATCTAATAAACATATGTTATGCAATAATTCTAACAGGTTTCATGCAACATATTCATCATTAACATCTCTGGTTTTAGTCAAATACGCATCATCTCATGATCTAAGGTCATCAAACGGTCATCAACACATCCCTACTAATGATCTTCTCACGTATATCGATCAAACAAAGGATGGATTTAATCATAAATTGAAAAATAGACATTCTGAAGACAGTAAATATCTGAGAACAAAGGTTTTACAGTACACGATGTGTTTCGAACAGATATCCAATGCTATACAATGAATTGAGGATCTATTCTCCTCCAAAGCTTGATCAAAACCTTCGTCGGCTTCTCCTCTTCACGTCTCTGCATCCTCTAATTATCTTTGTCGTCACTGATGTTCTATGATGATTAGAAGAACCCTAACAACGTGTTTTTATAGGCATAAGTCGAGACCAGATTGATTCGACGGCTAAAAATTAATGTTCTGCATCTGGGAGACAGTCACGGCCGCGACCAATTATGTGTCACGTCCACGACTGGTGAATAATCCAGAATTTTACTAAAAATGACCGTCGTGCCCCCGACCATGGAGGCATCGCGTTCGCGACAAACACCTTGCCCGCGACAGTGCCTGTAGTAGCCGCGACAGGTGTGCTGTTCACCTAAAACTATTACAAAAGTTACTAAACGACGTCCAAAAATTCTAGAAACCTAAACAACACATCAAAACACGCTAATCTAGCATGTCGTTGTGAAACTTTGCCGCATTAGCTCTTAAAGCACATGAAACGACGAAAATCGTGAATTTCGGCCTTCGAGCTCATGACTTGTCATTCTTCTTCATATTTTTTTTCCTTTTGTTCCAAATTTCACACCCATCTGCCAAAA
Source organism: Drosera spatulata (assembly GCA_035668315.1). NCBI lineage: Eukaryota > Viridiplantae > Streptophyta > Magnoliopsida > Caryophyllales > Droseraceae > Drosera > Drosera spatulata. The sequence continues at coordinate 24,209 of JAOVYX010015054.1, read as the reverse complement.
ACATAAAAACACAACAGCACCAACATTCCAAAGCAAAAAAGACGCTAAAAACATAAAATAGACTATATATGAGGCATAAAACAAACATTTAGAGTAAAGAATTGATGTGTATTTTCATACACATCATGAATCTCACAATTGGTATCAGAGCTTGACTTTCTAGACTTAATAATTTTGGAAAAAAAAAGATCATATCTTTTGTTTTATTTTTGCAAAGAAATTACTAACAGTATATTTTGTGAAGAAATCATGGCTCCTCCAAAGCTACCTAAATGCCCCAACAGTGGAGAGCCACCAGCATGCTCTTTTGATAAATTCAATCACTGTAAGCTGAGGATACTTGCACATCTTGATTCAATTGATGAAAGAACGCATAATGTGATCACAAATGGGCCATATATTCCAAAGATGCCAGATCAAGTTGATGTATCCAGGGAAGCAGACAAGCCCAAGTCTCTCTGGATAAAAGAGGACTGGGATTTGGTGCTGGTGGATAGAACGGCAAGAAATCAAATATTCAAGGCTCTAGATGATGATATGTTTGAAATAGTGTTCCATACAATCACTACAAAGGAAGCATGTGACGCTCGACTGCTCAGGATTGAAGGAACAAATGAAATCAGGTAAAACAAGAAGGATTTCCTAATGCAGCAAGATGATCTGATGCAACAGATTGATGAGGCTAGGAAGAAATCTCTGGCCTTCAAAGCTCAAGAGAAGATTCTGAGATCCATGGCAGAAGAGGAAACCAGTGACTCTTCGTTTGCAAATGAATAGGCTATATCAGAAGAACTTGCACTAATGGGCAAGAAGTTCAGAAAGCTGTTCAAGAAGAACTTCTCAAGCAAGACCAAAGAAGCAGAGAAGGAGGTTTGCTACAACTGTGGAAAGCCAGGGCACTTTGCTGTACAATGCAGACGACCTACATAGGAATCGTCTGCACAAAGGAACAAAAAGGAATATAGCAAAGGAAACCCTAGCAGGAAAGGAAAAAGGGAAAGCCTATGCTGCTAAAACCTAGAGTGAGACAGACTCAGATGATGAAGAGAAAATCTCAAATGCTCAGCTCTGTCTCATGGCAAGGAATAAAGAAAAGCAACAGGTATTTGATCATTCTAACTCAGATGTCTCTTTAGAAGAACTAAAAGAGGCTCTTCAAGAAACCTCTGAGAACTTTATTGCTCTTTCAATGGAAAATAAAGACAATCGTGAATTAATTGCAAATCTCAGAGAAAACTAGCAACTAGCATAAGAGGAAATTGACAATATGTCAAATGACCTACTTGTAGCTCAAAATGAGCTGAAGGAATCTCAAGAGAAGGTAAAGCTTCTCAATACAGTGGAAACACTCACAATGAGAAATGTTGAGCTTCAAGTTTAGGTAGATACATGGAATGGAAAGACCCTGAACTTGCAAAAGATGATAAACATGGGTCAATCCTCACATGATAAGACAGGATTAGGTTACAAGGACTGGTTGAATGATCTTTCACACTCAAAAGTGATCGATAATAACACAACCAGTCAGAAAGAGGCAAAGCAGACCTCTACAAAAGTCTTGCAGAAGGGTAAAGCCTCTACTAAACAGGAAGAGCAGAGGAGTAAGGCCTCTACTGCTCAAACCCAAAAGGTTAAATCCTTGAGCAAAGAACCAGCACGAACTGGTGCAGAACACCACAAGGTGCAGAAGGTTTGGAATCATAAGATTGAAACCAGTAAGAGGCCATACAGACCTCAGTATGCACCAAATTACTCAGTATGGAACAATACTTCCAATGCTGCATGGAGAAAATCACATTTGAAGCTCGTCTGCACATCCAAAATGCAACAGAAGAGGTGGAGAAACACTAGCAGACCACCTAGGGCAATAAGACTAAGGGTCTACTGCTATACCTGTGGCAAACTTGGACACAAGTCATTCGAGTGTGGGACTCCACACAAGAAAAATATTCAAGTGTGGATGCCCAAAACTAACAAGTAAGGACCTATACTTGTGGGTATCATATACAAGCTTTCAATGCTTTACTACAAGAACAACAGGGTAGAACATGATACTTGGACAGCGGATGCTCTGGGCACATGACAAGGAACAAAAGCATTCTGAAAGATTACAGAAAAGAAGAACAACTACATGAAGCCCTTCGAGAACACAAGACTGTTATTGGGTGGACTTTATCCGATATCAAAGGTATTAGCCCATCCACATGTATGCATAGAATTCTTCTCGAAGAGAAATCAAAACCATCCAGGGATACACAAAAGTCGTCTCAATCCTCCCATGATGGAAGTTGTTCAGAAAGAGATCCTTAAACTACTTGATGCATGAGTCATCCATCCAATCACGGATTCGAAATGGGTGTGTCCACTTTATGTAGTTCCTAAAAAGGCAGGTATGACCATCATTTCCACTTCAAATGAACGGATGATGGCAACACGTGTTCAAACCGGCTGGAGGATGTGCATTGATTTTCGCAAATTAAACACCTCCATAAGGAAAGATCACTATCCTTTCATGGACCAAATACTAGAATGCCTTGCTGGCCGCTCGCATTACTGCTTCATTGAAGGATACTCAGGGTATAATCAGATTGCAGTTGCACCAGAAGGTCAAAGCAAGACTACTTTTACATGTCCCTTTGGTACGTTTGCTTATATCGTACAATGCCATTAGGATTATGTAGTGCAACTGCTTCCTTCCAAAGTGGGTGATGTCGTTATTTTGAGATTATATTGAACAAATCATCGAGGTATTTATGGACTATTTCACCGTCTATGGTGATTTCCTTGAACAGTGCCTAAACTAGCTTAAATTGGTATTGGCTCGATGCGTAGAATCCAACCTTTTGCTGAATTTGAAAAATGCCATTTTATGTTACAACATAGGGAGGTGCTAGGTCATATAGTCTCTCAAAAGGGACTAGAAGTTGAGCATTCTAAGGTTGCGGTTATTCATGATCTCCCAAAACCCTCATCGATTAAAGAGATTCGCACATTTTTAGGACATGGCACTTGAACCATTGCGCAAACTACTCCAAAAAGATACAGTCTTTGAGTTTGATGAACAATGCCTTATGGCACTTGAACTTCTCGAAGAGAAACTGGTTTCAGCTCCAATCATTCAACCGCCCAATTGGAACTTGCCATTTGAGATTATATGTGAGCGAGTGGCATAGCAATTGAAGCTGTTTTGGGACAGCGAGTAGGACGCATACCTCATGTTATATATTGTGCCTCTCTCATGCTGGACAAAGCTCAATGCAATTACACTACGACTGAAAAGAACTGTATGCGATAGTGTTTGCATTAGATAATTTTCGTTCCTATTTGTTGGGAACTAAGGTCATTCTTTGCACAGACCATGCTACAATTAAATACCTTCTCAACAAGAAAAAGAACACATCGAGTCTATTAAGATGGATTCTTCTTCTGAAAGAATTCGATATAGAAATTAAAGATAAGAAGGGTGTATAAAATTTGGTGGTTGATCATCTTAGCCGCATTCTACGTGAACATGACCATGTTCCATTATCGAATCTATTTCCTGATGAGTACATGATGAAAATCCATGGTGAGTTTCCATGGTATGCCGATCTTGTCAATTATCTTGTCACTAAAGAACTTCCTAAATCATTGACACGTGTACAACGTGAAAAGATTAAGAGTGACTCCAAGTACCATTTTTGGGATGACCCATATCTTTATAAATTTGGGTCTGACGACATTATTCATCGATGTGTTCCAGAACATGAACAAGAATCAATTCTGAAAATTTGCCACACTTATGAGAGTGGTGGGAATTTGGAGCAAAGAGGACAGCACATAAGATCCTCCAATGCGGTTTCTATTGGCCTAATCTTAAGCAAGGTTCATATGAATTTGTTTAGGCCTGCACGGGGGAATTTTGAAGAGAGATCAAATGCCACAAAATTTAATTTTCGTTTCTGAAAGTTTTTTATGTTTGGGGTATTCATTTCATGGGACATTTCTCAACATCCTATGGAAACATGTACATTTTAATCGCAGTGGACTACGTGTCAAAATAGGTTGAAGCGCAAGCAACAAGAACTGATTATGCAGAAGTCGTCATTGATTTTGTGCGCACTCAAATTTTTGATCACTTTGGAATACCACGTGCCATCATAAGCGATAGAGGAACCCATTTCTGTAATAGGGTGGTTGATACTCTTCTTAGCAAATTTCATGTAACCCATCGAATTGGAACTGCGTACCATCCCTAAACTAGTGGGCAAGCTGAAATCTCCAACAGAGAAATAAAATCAATTCTTGAAAAAATTGTTAATCTCAACCTTAAAGATTGGAGTGCTCATTTGGGGGATGCACTTGAGCATATATGACCGCTTGTAAGACTCCTTGGAATGTCACCGTATCGTTTTTATATAGTAAAGCTTGTATTCTTTCAGTTGAACAAGAACATAAAGCCTTTTGGGATATAAAACAATGCAACTATGATTATCCAAATGCTACAAATAAAAGAAAGTTGCAATGACAAGTGTTCGAAGAAATAAGAAATGACACAGTTGAGAATCCTGCTATTTATGAAGATAAAACAAAACGCTATCACGATAAGATGATTAGCAGAAAGAATTTTAAAGTTGGTGATAAGGTTTTATTATTCAAGTCTCGAATGAGATTATCAGCTGGCAAGCTTAAATTGAAATGGGACGGTCCATTCAATGACGTTCATGTCTATGAGTATAGAGCGGTGGAAATTAAAAGTCTTGAATGGTCATAGACAAAAACTTTATCATGAACGTGCTTTTGTTGATTGGGTTGAGGAATTCGACCTTGAAAATGTTAATTGAGCATGAACTCATCGAGCCAAAGACGTTAAACAAATGCGCTTCTTTGGAGACAACCCAAGTAATTTAGGGTAGTTTTCCTTTTTCAATAAAACTAGAAAAATTGATGATGAATCCAAAGACATGATCAGTGATATTTAAATGAACAAATCCATGCGAAAAGAAAGGAGAAACGATGAACATAGATAAATTTCGAGCTTAAACATGTGTCACAAGACACGGCCGTGTGTACCTGCAAATCAGGATAGGACAGTCTCTCAGAACTTGGCCTAGTTTGGGCCATGTCAAAGGGCACACGGCCTTGCGTCGGCATAAATCTAGGATAACCGTGTCTTCTCCTTTCCTTTCCCTCACAAATTTCTCAAACACACATAGTATCCAATTCGCCCCAATCTCCAAAAATCCTCTATTCACTATCAAATCATGCAATCCATAGCTTAAATCAAAGGTCTAAACGAATCTAATCATCACCTGGTATTGATTTCTACAATTTCGTGCTCGTTTAATCGTTTCCTTCATGTTTATATATTAATGCAACGAGCCAAAAACTTGAAAATTCTTAAATTTGACACATGATATGCAAGTTGTAACGATAGATTATGAATATCCATGATGAATGGAGCATGTTGATATGAAGTTTGCATATAGTGGCTGAGTTTTGTTAAGTTACGGTTTTCCCGTTTTGATTAAAACGTTATACATATAGAAAATGATGATTTAAACATGAACGTTGATTCGAATATGTTACATTATACTTAGTGATGATGTGTGGATGTTAGGCTCATGCTAGATTGATGGTTTGACGATGAAAATGTTAAAATGGATGGACTTTTATGATCGTGGGATGGTTGATGCTATGGGCGGGTCATGCAGGAATTTTCTGAAATTGTTAGTCTAATATCTATGTTTGGCATGATTGTGTTTGGGTTATGGATTTGTTATTTGTTTTTTTTATCATGAAATGTGTTTGATGGATGCATACGTATGATTTGTGCAGGATGCCTAGAGTTAAATCAACCGCTGCTTCTTTCGTTGCTCGAGGCAACCTAGCTTTGAGGAGGAAAACTCTCGATCCAGAGCCTACTTCGGAACAGGCGAACGATCATTGTTTGGTTTTCTGTGGCAAGAAGAATGAGGACCAATATCGGGTCCTTAAAAGGAGATCTATGATGGCTATTGTTTACTATAATAGTTCCCTATAAGATAAATGTCGTAGTTCCCTATAAGCTGCTTTTTCCTTGCATAAGATAAATATCTAGAAGTCCATGAGGTAATTCGAGCAGTGATCTCGTCAATCAGCACTTGAAATTGCTCCACTCTAGTCCTCATTGATGATAAAGGCAGTCCCAAATACCTCACAGGCAACTGAAGCAAATTATACCCAAGCAATGCTGCAAGTTTGTCCCTTTCCCTTGGTCCCAGACCAGCCATATAGATGTTACTCTTTAAAGCATTGGCCTGCAAGCCACTAACTTGTTTAAAATGCTCCAAGATCCCTTTAACATGGAGAAGTAAAGACTCATTTGCTTTAGCAAACAACTTCAAGTCATCGTTAAAGCAAAGATGAGTAATAGCCAACCACTTACTTTTAGGATGAAAACCAAAACCCCTCACTCGCCTTAGAGTGCCAAGTTTCCTTGACAAGTACTCCATGCACATCACAAACAAGTAATGTGAAAGCGGATCGCCTTGACGAAGTCCTCTTTTTCCATAGAAGAAACCTACTAACGAACCATTCAGTTCAATAGAAAAAGTTGTCATGACACACTCCATAACACTGCACACAAACTTATCAGGGAAGTTAAATTTCTGTAATACTTGCTCCAAAAAAAACCAACTCATAGAATCATATACCTTTTGTAAATCAACTTTAATCATACACCTAGGCGATAGATTCTTTTTCTCATAGCCCCTTACTAACTCATGACAAAGCAGAATATTCTCAGAGATACTCCTCCCTGGAACAAACGCAGACCGGCATGCTTGGATGATAGTGGTGAACACTCCATGCACTCGATTAGCTAATATCTTAGAGAGGATCTTATAAACCACATTACAACAAGCAATGGGTCTAAATTCACTGGGTTTAGATGCTACAGGTGATTTAGGTATGGGATGAAGAGCAGTAGCATTTACCTGCTTGAATAGCTTCCCCTTCCCAAAACATTCATTTAGAGCATGTACCAGATCATGATGTATAATATTCCAAGCCTTTCGACAGAAGCCAGATCAATATCAATACGGCCCCGGTGCTTTAGTAACAGGGACAGACCATAGAGCTTGCTTAACCTCCTCTTCAGTTAAAGGACATACCAACTCCCCATACTGAACCTCAGATATACAAGCCCCATAAAAAAAACAATTGATTGTCACATAGAAGTACTGTAGAACTTGTGCCAAGTATAGACTTAAAATAACACAGCAACTCCTCCACTGTTTCTTCCTGCCTGGCAATTTTCACACCCTGCTCACTGTACAAGCTGGTGATACAAGCTCTTTTCCTTCGGCTGGTACATATAGCATGGAAATATTTAGTGTTCAAGTCCCCCTGCCTAAGCCATGTTACCTTGCTCTTTTGCCTCAAAAAGGAATCCTCAGCAAGTAAAAGAGTTTGCAATGTGTTCGTCAAGTCTTTCACCTTCTGTATAATTCAATTATCCCATTCATGTTGGAGAGTAGCCTGCACCTCCTGTAGCTCAGTCCTAACTTTATTGATCCGGCAATGAATATCACCAACATCTGTTCGATGAAGCTGACGCAACACACCTTTCAATCTCTTCACCTTTTGAACAAAACAAAACATACCACAACCTTAAACTCTTAGATACCAACTCTCCTCAACCATACTAAGGAATTATGCGTGCTCACCCCACATATTAACAAACTTGAACGGTTTGATTCCTCTAACCATTTCCTGAAACACAGTAACAATAACAGGAGAGTGATCAGAATACTAGCGGGTAAAAAATCAGCCTCTGAGTTGCTAAACCTACTCATCCATTCCCAGTTTCCTATTACACGATCCAGCTTATAGTGCATCCATGTTTTATATTCCTGTTTATTACTCCAAGTGAAGAAACAACCACGCCCCTGCAAGTCCTCAAAACTCAGATCTGCCAAACACCTCTTCATCTCATCATATGGATTGATATATATACCCTCATACCCTTCCTTCTCAGAGGCGTCAATGAAAGACTTAAATCCCTCATTAGCAGCCAAGGCCCTTGCATTGTGCTTCCCTGACTCCTAAACTCATCCAATAATCCTCTCCTCTGAATCACGGAATTACTAGCATAAACAACGTGACATGGCTCAGAAAGTAACCATTTACCCTCTGAACTTCTACCAGCATACTTTGAACACTCCCATTGACATATTGCAGAACAGTGTTAGGATCCCACAAAACCCAGATCCTACCCTCACTCGCATAGTAGTAATTATTCAGCCACTTCCATCCAGGAACACACAAAGACACTATCTGCTTGAACTTCCTAGGTTTAACCCTAGTTTCCAACGGGGCTCTCACCTCAACTTTATTCCTGGTAACAAAGTGCGCTATTTCCCTATGCTTAGAGGCCATATTAAGGCCTCTAATATTTCAGCTTGCAATAATCATTCATTTGGGGCAGGAGGAATCTCCTCCATCTTCTCAATCTCCTCAGCCAAAGGTTCAAAAAAGGACTGAGTCACTTGTGCTATCACATCAATAACTAGGACTTTTTGAACAAATCTAGAATTTTGCCTCCTTATTTCTTTGACTGTGGACCATTCTCTCATACCAGGACCTTGCTTATGGCGACTATACTACTTCTTAGCTTCTCCCCCTTGAGGAACAACCTTGCCTTTGCCACCACTATTTATCTGCTTAGGTTTAGGTACCTTCCTCACAGACCTTATAGAGTGTACTTTAGGAACCCACTTACATGTTTTCTCTTTATGCCCCAATGATTACACTTGGTACATTGTCTAGGTAACCACTCATACACCACCCCTTGACGTCTAGTCTCACGTTAAGATCTTTCCACGGTACCTCCTCTACTAGGGGCCCCTTCGAAGGCACCTCAACTAGCACTCTAGCATTCAGATGAGATGTTTGCTCATAACTCCTAGCCAACTTATGATAAGTTGGTGATTTAGTTCTTGGCTTCCCTCATTCTGGTGAAGAAGCGGAAGCAAAAGAAAGACAAAAATATCATTGGCTTCCACTTCCACCTCAACGGAGTGGAGTACTATAAGGACGTGCCTTGGCTGAATAGGATATATGGATTCAGAGCTACAGGGTTGTAGCTTGTTGTACCGGAGTATGAGAGAGACATCGGCTAAGTCTACTTCAGGTTGGGGCAAGATTTCCCAAAGTTTAGGAATTCCAGGGTATCTATTATTCTTAACCCGGTCTGCTTTTACCTAAAGAGATTTTCTGCATCTACTATTTTTGTCCAGAAAGAGACTGCCTGCAGTCTACGTAAGGATGAGCTACTTTTTCTTTGGGCTAGGAAGAAGTGCAAGAGGGTCGGGATCAACATTGCTACGCACATTCTTCATCATTGACACTTCCACGCCGCAAGCAACTCGGGCAAGATTTGCTTTGGGTGACTCGTAACCCCCATCATAATATCGCTAGCCCATGATTTTTGTGGACAGGAGCCATTGCAATAGCCACCTTACTCTTCTTTCAACCTTACTTATCTTCTTATAACAAAGAAGATAAAAAAGGAGAAGGTCGGAGGAAATGTGATCTACTTCTTGAAGTTTCCGAACAACACGAAGAAGAAGCTATAGTTGCCTAGCTAGCTTTGTAGTATGGCTGATTCCTCGATATGGGCTTTCCCTTCTCTTGATCTTCGATTTCAGAGGCGTAGGATGGTGGTAGATGAGGAGAATCCCGAGGGAGATACAAAGATAGATGAGATTGACAAGGGTGAGGAGGATGATGATGAGCAGCACGATGATGATGATGAGCAGCAAGCTGCTGATGATCAGCTAGATAGAGATGATGATCATGAGGCTGATGATGATGAGTATATATAGTCCGACAGAGTCTAACCATCAGGGAGCTGTGCGTCAACGGAGACATTATTATTCCACTATCGAGAAGAACATGTTGGCAAGGGTGGGCAGATGTGAGGACAGGATCACTCATGTGCAGTCCATGGTCCAACGTCAACTTGATATGCAACGGCAGATTTATGACTAGCATGTGAGTCAAGGACATTTCCAGCCATCACCACCCCTTAAGCAGTGACCCTTTTTGGGTATTATCCTTGGATTTCATTTCTTTTTCTTCTTCTTCTTTTTTTTTTATCGAGGACAATGTAGTGTTTAAGATGGGGGGTGGGATCTTATCTTCTATGAAATTTAATTTTTATGACTTCTCTTTTCTAGCATCTATTCGGCATGTACTGTTAGTAGTTTAGCCAGTACTTGATTCGAATCCCTATGGTTTGTATAATATTTAACTGTTTTCTATTATTGTGTTAGTTTGTACTATTTATGTCTCATTCTGTTTTGAGTAGTATTCATTCTGTTGTTGTCGTTTCTTTTCCAAAAAAAAATGTTTATTGAAATTTTTTGTTTTTAAGTAACATTTATGCACAAGAGTTTTTAGGTGCTATGAAAAATGAGTTAATTAAAAAAAATAGAGATAAGTGACATACTAAAATAAGGATGACCTAAGTTGAAACCCTTTTCGATTACATAGCTGACTTTCATCCAAAATATTACTAAGTTTGAACTCGTAACTAAGACATGAAGTGGGGATGACTAAACACGAGATGTGAGGACAACGATAAGGCTAGATTCTTATAATGCACCAAGTTTAAACTACTAGCGACTCGGTAGTGGTAAACGGAGAGGTATGTTTCATAAATCATTGATGCTACCTTTGTATGTCTCCTATACCTTTTAGCCCTTCCTTTACCTATGCATTATTATCCCTTTTCCTATTCCATTGACTACTCCTTGGTTTGTGGTAAGATTTATGTTCTTGTGACGTATGAGTTAGAATTTATTCCCAGCTTTCCACATGTTATTATTCAGCTCCACAAAGAACCCTATTTCGACCCTTGTGAATTGAGTCAAGTATGGTTTGGGGGAGTTGGGTACGATATGTCAAGTGTATGTGTTCGTTACATATTATAGGGTACAAAAGGTTTGGCATGTATTTGTTCATGAAAAAAAAAAAAAAAAAGCAAAGTCAAGGTATTAAAAAAACTAGAAAGAAAAGCACAAAAAAACAGAAAAAAAAGGTTGAATTCTTTTGTGAGTCGTGTTTGTTACATTTGTGGTGTTTAGTATCAAAGCACAATGCTTTCAAGGGGGATGGGAAGTGTGATAGACGTACTGAAGCAATTGACGATGGTGATGTTTGACATGTTTATGTTGCTCATAATGGAGGCGGCACCGACTTAATGATTTTTGTAGTCTGGTGAGTTCTACAACATATTGATTTTGGTAGGTCAACGAGTTCTATAGTGTACTACTTTCCCATTGATGGCGACGATGTTGACGTATTGATTTGGCTAATATCTGTTTCTGGTAAATCATATATTTTTAGACTCCCTTTACACTCTGCCTCCACATGACTAAATAGCCGACTTCCTTTCACCTTTCTTATTTATTTATTGGTCCTAGTCTTATTTTGGATCGAGATGTATACTTAGTTCGGGTAAGAAGGTGGTTAGTATGCTAATGCTTGTAACTTGTGGTATTATTTGAGTTGAACCCTTATTCTTGCATGATTAATGAATGTTGATATGGTCCTCACGGTTATCGGGTGAGTGGTGCCTTGTTAGGAGAACGCTTGGAGATATGAGGAAGAGTTTATGCACTGTGGCGAGAGGGAAAGATGAATTGCCTTGCAGAAAATGAATGCGATGATACTTGTTTATTTAGTTGGTTTGAGTTGCTCATTTTGCATTGTTCTTGTTTCTTCTTGTATGTGTTTTTTATCTTAGGGACAAACAAATGTTTGGTTTGGGGGAGTTTGATGTGTGTGAAAGCACACACTATTTTACGTTCTTTAACCTACGATTTGTTTAAGTATAGTCTATTTATGTGTATTAGTTTTCATTTTTATTTTTAGAACCCGGTACTATCAAAACTTTTTTTTTTTTTATTGCAGAGTGACGATAAAAGAGTGGATTAAGGATCAAGATGCTTGGAAGATGTTTTTGGAATTCTGGAATGCATAGCTTAGCAGATTGGAAGTGTTTGAAGTGTAAGGGTGTTTACTGTTTATCATTTTTAGTGTATTTTGATCAACCATGGCCAGGACTGAAGTTTACAAGCAAACACGGACATGTTCCCTTCTACATCGCTCACGACGCACAGCCTGGCATAGCCTTAGTCACACCTAACATGGCTGTGCGCCCGCAAGGATGGAAAATCATGTGGCTTCGTCACACGACCCAGTTCAAGCTATGTCTCAGCACGCACAACCGTGCGTGGTCTTCGTACTGCTTACCTTTTCTTAATTTAAATTAGAGATTTGAGAGGGTTGGTTCTTTTCTTTCTCCCCAATAAATACTTGTGACATCAGATTAGAAAAGGGAGAGATCGGACGACATCAAAGAGATTCCAGATGCTTTCCAAACCCTAGAAAACGGATCTATAATTTTCTGAGACGGAGACGATCGATCTATGGTCATCATCAATATCAAGATTGAGTCGCGATCATTGGGAACTTCATCAAAACTCTATTCTCCTTTGGGTTTTGGGTTTATTCTCAATTTTTCATACTTTGTCTTTTGATTTGTAATGGATCTTGATTGGTTTCTTAGAATTGCATTATCTCCTATCATGATCGTAGCGTAGACCGATTATATGATGATGTATTAATGTTAATTCTTTGGGATTTTTGGGGTTGGATCTTGTTCTTTATATTCTCCTGCTAATCTAGATTGATTGATCATGAATGAATTGATTCTATCTAGGCATTGACATGATATGATATAGTTGGGCCAATCTATGACATTGACATATCAATCACAGGAATTATCATTCTCTTTTGATATATAAAGTAGCAAACTGTTGGTTATATTGTTCTCTTGTGTACAACCTAAAGTATTCATGTCATGCTTTATAAATAATGAATTATTCTCTTCTATTCAATATTTATGGTGTACTGAGTTACGATATAATTCAACATTAATTAACCTTGGTATATTCTCATCTTGCCTACATTAATTTTGTTAGGTGATAGTTTATTCTTATTTTTGTCATAGTTTAAGACATAACATATAGTTAGGTCATACCTAACTACAATATACAATAAAAAAGATCTTAGAAAAGAAAGGCTTTTTTGCGACGGAAAATAAAAGCGACGAGACAAATCCGTCGCAATATTATAGAATTTACAATGAACCCGTCGCAAAAAATATGAAGGAAAAAAAAGAAAATTTGCCACGAAAGTCAACATCCGTCCTAACATATTATAAATATTGCGAAGGATGCCGTCGCAACATTGAATAGGCAAAATTTGTTAAACATTTTTTAAATTGAATGAAGTTTATGCCACGGATTCCGTCGCAAATTCACTTTTTATGGTTAAATTTTTTTTCTAAATTTTTTCTGAGTGTTGTGAAGATGTTATCCAGCGACGGATTCCGTCGCAAATGCATTACGATTGCGACGGATCCGTCACAAATCCGGAAAAATATAATGTTTCTTTTATTATACGATATTATGTTTAAGTTTATTACAATAAAATATATTGAATTATGTGATAAAATTTTAATTTCATTAACATTATACATTTTATGTCAGTATATTATATATTATGAATTAATTTATCGTATCTAAATTATAAATATATCAAAGATAAGACATAAGTGGTAGCATAATTAATGTTTCGACTAATTGATATCTTTTTAATAATGAGATAGATTATTTATATCTCGTTTAATCGATTGTGCTATTTGAATGATGAATGTATGATTCTAAAGGTTAAGGGATACGGTTCAGGGTTAGGGTTAAGGGTTTTGATTAAATTTTATAATTATATTACGACGACAGACGCCGTCGCAATTTTCTTACATTACGCGACGGATCCATCGCACAAAAGGGTTTGCTTTTTCAGAAAAGACCTTTTTCACATATAACACATGCAATAATCATGTTACAAGTTTAAGTTTGAAATCATTACATCAAATTTAGATAATTACAAGTTAAATTTTTTTTATGCATTTTAATGTGGTATTTAGAATTATTTGAATTATGTGTTGTATATATTATGTTATGATCAAAATAAGGTGTTACACCGGAAAAAAAAAAAATCAATTAATTATTGATAGTATAATTATACTTTGATCATTACGATTGTTTAAGAGTGTAAAATGTTGTGATAAACCTTAATGCCTGAGATTAACGTTTTCTTAAGTAACATTATTTGCGATGGATTCCGTCGTAAATATGTTTGAATTTTTGTCAATTTTTTTTTAAATCTAAAATTTTTTTTACAACAGATTCCGTCGCTAATAAGTTTGTATTTTTTAATTTTTTTTATATTATTTTTTTTTTATTCTAAAACATTATATCGCGACGGATCCATCGCAAAAGTAGCTGAGTTTGCAACGGAATCAGCCGCAATGACAGGTTAATTATTTAAAATCAATTTGCGACGGATTCCGTCCCCCTCCTCAGCTCCCCTGGTATCCGCCGCCCACCGCTGCCGCCATCCGCCCATCGGCGTCCGAAGCCGCACGCTGTCGCCATCGGCCAGCCTCCCGACATCCGCCCGAAGCTGCCCTCAATTTCACAGAGCCTCTCGAAGCCGCTCGGTGCTGAAGCCAATGCCGCCACCGCAGAGCCACCACACCACCCCTACGCCAAGCCGCCGCTCCCCTGGTATCCCCCGCCGCGCTGCGCACCACCGTCAAGCCACGTCGCCACTCCCCCGCGAATTTATCCGGATTCGATTTGAGGTCCATATTTTTTTTGTAATTAATTATTCTCATTTGTTAATTACTCATGTATCGCATTTTGGAATTCATGTTTGATGTTATGCAATTTGGAATATGATTGGAATCAGAGTTTGATGATATGGAATGCGATGGTGGTTTATGATTGTGGTTGGAAGTGGGATTTGATGTTTTGGAACGGGATTGGGGTTTGATGTCATGAAACTTTGTTGGTCGATCATGGTTGGGATTGGGATTTGATGTTATGGAATGGGATACCGTTTGGGATTGGGGTTTGATTTTATGAAACTTTGCATTAGATTAGAGGAGTTAGGTTTGTCATTTCTTTCATATCTAATTAGGTGCAATATCAAGAGGATGCAAATCCGAATTAGGTGCAATATTTGAATGAGGTGGATGATTAAATTAGGTGTTATGCATGAAATTCGAACTATTCTGACACTTTATGCAATATAAGTTCTCCCCTAATGCCCAAACCACAATCACATTCAATAATATTCATCCTATATTAGAGCAAGTATTATAATTAAAGTGCAAATATATTGTTTGTAAAATAAGTGCAAATATGACATTTGTGGACAAAATGATCATGGATTTTTACTTTTATGAATCGAAGCAAAATGATCCAAGTATTATAAATCACTTGGAAGTTACATCTAAGTTAGAAGTTACATTTTGAAAAATTATCCAAGTGTTATAAATCAATTGATGCTTGAAATTGGTTTTAATACAGAAATTGGATCGTTATGGAGTTGTATCGATCTTGGATGTATGAACGATTGGATGGATCATACTTGAATCCCCAATTTATTAAAGGGATCGAAGAGTTTGTACAGAAGAGGAGAATGAAGTAGCAGAAGAGGAGGCTACAGAAGAAGAGGAAACACAAGAAGATGGGGAGGATGATCAGAATGATGATGATGGGGAGGATGACGAAGAATAGGAATAAAGGTTTTCCTAATGCAAAATGTTATTCAAAATATAAAAATCACATAAGTTTGACACTTGGAGTAATTATTTCATATCAAATTAACACAAGTTAAAATATTTTGTATTATTTCAGATGTCTTCTTCTTCTGGATCTAGAGGCAGTCGTGGAGGCTCAGGATCTCGTGAAGTGTCAGTCTCCCGTGGAGGGTAGAGTCAGGATCGAGGTTCTGATCCTGACAATGAGATCACTTCACGGACAGCACATTCTGATGCCTCTCAGTTTGACATCATGGCGCTAGCCCCAGGATTTGAGGATAAGTTTCAAGAGCCAGTGGAGGCATCTCAGCCATCTCCACACGTATGTACCGTCGGGTAGTCATCTAGAGGTGGTAGTAGACCTTCTCATGGATCTCACGGGATAGATCCTGATCCTAACAGTCCCCCATATCCTGACACACATTGGTACGCATTTTTCATGTTTCGATCTTTATGATTTTCTTTGATGTTTTCTCTCTCCCTATGTTTCCTAATATCATTATCGTACTTCAAATCATTTGTAGGTTTCATCATGGTGATGTAGCCAGAGAGATAGTTGCTTCATTTTAGGTTTTCTATGAGGAGGTATGGATGAATTTTGGAGAGGTCCCTACGGTTATTCGGGATCGTATGTTCGGATTTTTTCGGGTATGTGTTTAAGTTTAATTTTTCATTCGTTTATGTTCAATTTTTTGTCATTTTGATATATATAGTTTATAAGCTATTTTTTCTTTATTGTAGACTTTGTTTACTTGGGATTCCTCCTTGGAGTCCCAAGTACGTATAGCTTGGGAGGCCAAGTTGAATGCGCGTATGCGAGACTCAGTATACAAGGCACGACTGGTTCTTCAAGACTACGATGACATTAAAGCATGTCTAATCCCTTGGATTAGTATCGATGTTGATCTACGCCTCATCGAGCGATACTGCATGTCCCCTGATATCCTCGAGAGATCGAGAATTAACTCAAGCAATCGATCTCAGGGACATGCTACACACACCCGGGGTTGTGTGTCCACCCTCGCCGTCGCAGAGAGAATGATAAGTATTTACATTTAAATTTAATTATTTGACATCGTCTATTTTACAAAATGTTATCATATCAATTATTTGAAATATTTTTCAGGAGGTTGGTCTGAAAAGAAAGACGACGAAGTTTGAGATCTTCGTGGAGACCCATCAGAAACCGGGTACTCCGAGCATTGTGGAGGCAATACTAGCGAGAAAATCACTAGATGACATTCCCATGGTCGACGAGACGGCTACTCATTTTCGGGTAAGAACTTTAAAGCCATTTATTTCAGTACTTGTTACCTTTATAATTATAAATTCTTTTTTTAGCTAACTCGTTATTATGAAATTCGCAGGATTTATTTTTGAAGCGATTCACTCAACATCTAGAGTCGTTATTATGGATCCGTAGGTCTCCCAGTAGCAGTTTACACCAGCCGCTTCTCAGACATATATCGAGGTCACAAAGTCAGCGAAGGGAAGGGTATACGGTATAGGGTCGTCTGTTTGTCAGTTCTACCTGAAGAGCCACCTATCTGCTATCTTTAGGTAACAGTCAAAGTCTGCTCGTGGCACTGGATTATCACTGGAGGAGCATGAGTCGTTGCAGCAGCAGGTTCTCACCTGACAACAGATAATAAAGGGGATACAGGCTCATATTATCTTCTTGATGAGACAGATGGGCGCTAACCCTGATTCTACCTGTCAGGCAGAGGCTAACACTGACATGCCTAGATTCCCTCCGGATTCAAATGATAATTCCTGCCATCCGAAGCAGCGACATCCCGGATTATCTGGCCATTGACATATGTTTTGTTGTACATATTACATGTTTATGTTTGTTTTGGATACGATTTTGATTTGCATTTTGTACGGATTTGACTCGAATTTGTATTCGTTAAACAGGTACATATATTTTAGTGAGTTTTTAAAAATTTTGATTATTTTTTTTAAAACAAAAATTAACATTTTGCGACGGAATCCGTCGCAGTATTCGAATTGTTTTGCGACGGCATCCGTCGCAAGATTTATTATTTTCATTTATTTCATTAACAATAAATTATTAGTAAGAAATACTTTTAATAACAATTTGCGACGGCATCCTTCGCGGAATAAAAAGAAATTTTAAAATACTATTTTGCGATGGAAAAAGTTAATCCGTCGCAGATAATTTTGATTTTGCGACGAATCCGTCACAGAATCATGGTTTTGCGATGCCATGTTTGGCGACGGAGATTGCCGTCGTAGAATCCGTCACTTTTCACGTCCGTTACGAATTTTTCCCTTTTTGTCGTAAATTGGGGCAGTTTTTTGTACTGACACCTTGCGATGGACGCGACATATACCTTAGCAATTTTAGGCTTGGATCTACAGTCTACATCCTTGTGTCCCCATCTACTGCAAACTCCACATTTGATGGGTTTCCATTCATAAACCACTTTCTGAATAATTTTCTCCCCCCTCATGACAAACAAACCGAACCTCCTCAATCAGATCAGAAGCTGACTCCACATTTGAATTTTCAATAATTCAAGGTATTATATTAATCCGTGGATGATCAGGTCGTTCATATTGAATCATTAAAATTTTATTGTTAGTGGACTTCTAGTTCATTGTTTTATACAACTCAGGTTTCGAAATTGTTGTATGATATAATCCAAGAAAAAGTATTAGAGTTTTTTCAATACGTGCTTCTTGCACGATACAATAAAAGTGAAGATATCTTTATTTTGTTCATTTTCTGTTTTCACATGATAATCATTAAGTCATATATCTTTAAAACATAACAAAATACTTTTAAATTTTAAGAAATAAATAACATCTTTTATAAGAAATTTTCTACCATTTGAAAATATCAATTGTGCTAATACAGATCCCTCAATTAAATATGAGTTTCCAAGAATTGTGCCAATGATAGGTTTTACTAATGTTAAAAGGGAGAAACATCTTTTGTTTTGAAGAATTTATGTGTCGTGGCACAATTTGATATGCACGTATCTTCCTCTCCTATTTGTGATAATCTTGAAATTTTTTTCATAAAAAACACCAAAATCAAACCTTTTATTCAATTTGAAAAAGAAGTACATCATTTCGTTCGATTGCACAAACTATAAAAACATGAAAATAAACACATATTTAAGAAAAAATAACATAGAGAAAATTAAAAATAATTATGATCATCATCATTGAAGAAATGCAAAGTTGACTGAATATTCCGATATGCCTAGAATGAGTGGTATCTCTTTACTTTATATTTTCCTAGAAAACATTATCTGGGATTGTTGCTTCTTGAGTTGCAAAATTTGTCTCAACCTGTAGTCCTTCCCCTAGGACTCACAGTACAAGTCAATCAAATGTTTTGATGTTCGAAAAATGCTTGAACATTGACATTTTTCACCACACCTATAATATGCGTCTTAATGACGGTTCTAATGATTTTGGATATCGGGATTGACTCATGTATTTTCTCATTTTTCTTTTGTTTTGTGTAGCCTTGAGTTATTATGAGTTATAAGATAATTATAATTATTGTTATCTCACCTCATCATCGTTCATAACCACGATCTAGGCCACGACTAAGGCCTCTGACTCGTGTCCCTCCACGCCAATAAAAAAATTAAAAAAATAAAACATTTGCTTCAAGATGTGTTTTAAGTGTTTCAAGCACGTGAGCAGATCTACTAGGACAAAGTCTATGTTGTAAGCAAGAAGTAGTCAGGCTACTAGATCACAAATTTTTTTCAATCCTCGTTCATGATATTGTGTATGTACAACCATATTTGATGCAAGTAATGTGGTATATGATTTTTTCGAACATATCTATAACGGTTATTTTATCTTCGCATATCATTTTGTTCGACGCTATTCTCACCAATCATAGGAATCAATGACACTAAAACTGCAAAGCTGCGCAAACTAAAAATTTAGTTGCTTCTTTTAAAATGAAAAGATAAAAAAGAAACACAGGGTCAGAACCAACGGAAGGCAACAGGGGCCACCGCCATCTCGATGTTTCCGTTGAGGGTTTATTCATATTATATATAATAGTTAAAATATATTAATATTAAAGGTATAGTGAGAAGACAAAATGCCAAGGTAACACATTTGGTGGAGAGTATTAGTTGAAGACTGGTTATGGATGGGGCTTGATTCGTGCTTGTAGCGCATGCCCAAACATTTCCTTTTTGTAATCTGTCTTCTTTCTTGTTATTTACTGTTCCATTTAGTAATTATTTTTTTCCTTTCATTGTTTATTGTGTAAATGTCCTGGAAGTATAAGTTTTCAAATTTATTTCTCCTCTAGTACACTCTAAGATTTTAATTACCTATAAGTACATTTTATTAAAATTACAATAAACTCTATCCAACCTACCCTCCCCCACTTAAATAAATACACTTTTCCAAACCCTAATTTTCCTAGACATCAACACCATCCACCGTTATCGAATCTCCTCTCCTCTCTCTACTCCTTCATCGTCGTCGAACTCCACCACCACCTTTCCCCTGTTCTTCGGCGCACAATCGATTCCCCTCTCCTCTTTTCATCACCCCAGATCGGCCCAGCCAAACCTCGCCACCATTTCACCATCGTCCGTCATTGCACCACCGTTGATGAACCCCGATGAGTCGACGACGAGAAATTCTCCAATCAGGGCCGCCGCGAGAGGTGTGGAAGATGTATGTCGCCGTCGTCTTGCTGTTTATGTGAAGGAGATTCAGGGGCTTGCTCTCGTACGGCCCAACAAACAGGGTACAAATCTCGTAAGCGACAACGAGGAGATATATGTAAACGATAATGACGGGGAGACATACATCGACGACGACGGATTAGGTGTACGTGTTGATAGGTTGACGACGACGAGAAGATTTACGTCAACAACGTTGAAAGGCTTACGTCGACGACGACGACGGGAAGGTGTACGATTGCGGGGAGACGTACGTCAACGTTGACGGGTTAGGTATACATGTTGGGTTGATGACGACAGGGAGGTATACGTCGACGACGACGACAGGTGTACGTCAAAGGCAGGGAGGTGTACGTCGAGGGACGATGGCTGGTTGAGAGTGAATATAGTTAGGGTTTTTGGATTTTAATTGTATTTCCTTTTTAAGGAAAAGTTTATTGTTGTTCAAGTTGTATTATTATTTTAAAAAATATACCTATCAAAAATTAATATAATATATTGTACTTGTAAGGAAATACGTTTGAAAAAATATATCTTCAAAGAATTCACTCTTGTTTATTTGGTTGATTGGTATCGAATAGTAAAATATGCTGTTGTGCTTATGCACCTTTTTTAAAACCTTGTGTTTTCTTATAAAAAAAATAACACTTTGTGCTTTTAATTATTTTCTCGTTGAAAAAATCCAATAGAGAAAAGTAAATCTTAGACAAAATTCCCCTAAAATACAACTTTTTTAAAAAAGATTCCCGAAAGATACAACCCGTAAAAAAAAATTTCAAAACATACAATCTTACTTTCCACTCTCTCTTCTCCCTCTTCCTCTCCTCTTCCACCTCACCCGCCATCGTCCATTCCCATCGCCGTTCCCGTCGTCCTTCCTGCACCTCTCCTTCGATGTCGTCATCGTCGTCGTCACCACCACTGCCTCTCCCAAACATGATCACCAACTCAAAGCACCAACCAACCTGCTCACATCCCGCTTTCTCGTCTCCTTCCTCGAAAGAGCCATCGGAGAAGTAAAGGTTATGTATGATGAGGATGAGGGTGGTGATATGTTGGAGGAGGTAGTTGTGATGATGATGTGGTAAATTCATTGTTCGATCTGTACTCAGTTGATTTTTAAAAAATAGTAAGGCGTACTGTTTGATTGTTCAAGCATATTGTTTAAGACACACAGTTTAAAACAGTGCGTCTTTACTATTACAAACAGTGCGCCTTTGTTATTCCAAACAATGTGCCTTTACTAGAGTTTTCAAGATAACTGACCGCAGATACTCTACCATTTTTCACCAAGTGATCCACTAGATCATATATGGGAATTACATAGGATAATTGATGCATTTTCGGGCATAGGTATTTTTTCATTCTTTAGTTACATATGGAAAAATAGAAATAAAATGACCATAATTTTAGGTATTCACTTAATCTTGTTAGGTTTAAGTGTTTTTCTTCTACTATTCGAGGCCCTCTTTTGGCGGTTTTGATTTTTGAATAGACGCACTGTTTCATTGAACTGGTGTCCTGTTTTGAAACAGTGCATCAGTTTGGTTTGATCTGACTAGCGATCGAACCCACTAGAAAATTGTTGCTCAGGTCCAAAACTCCAAGAACTAAACATTGAAACAAAGATGCAGAAATCGCGTCAACGAAATCGTTGTTGTGAACATCAAACTATGCGTTGGGTTTAGATTTGGATCCTTTTTTTATTGATTCAATAAATTTGAGATTCGATTTGGATTCGATAGTTGATTTGAGTGGGTTTGGGGTTTAGATTTGGAATGAGAATGATTTTAGGTTTCGATTTTGGAATGGGAATGTCTGTATTTTACCGTGATTTTGGGCGGTATTGGTTTGAGTAAATCAAATATGTATCGTATAGGAATTATTTTTTCAGATTGTACCGGTTAGGAATTTATTTATTTTTTGTTTTTTTTAGTTTTTGAGAATTTTCCCTAAATCTTAATTATAATGATAATTATGTCTTCATAAATATCCCAATATATATAAATTTATATTATATTGGTTTTTCAGAGTCTTATAGCTCATTTATTCACTTTATATTGTTTTATACAATGACATAACGTAATGAGATCTTATTTAACTTCAAATTAATACCCTGGAAAAATAACTGATCTAAAGGTCGGGAGGTCATGTATTACAATACCCTCTTTGCACCCAGAAGAGGAGACGAGAACTTGCAACGCTTTCGAACTATTTTTGAGAAAAATGAACTTGTTGAGCACTTTGTTTCTGCTTGTACTCTTTGGGGTACTCCTACATCAGGCATGAGAGGATAGAGCTTTGAGACTCTTAGGATGGGGCTGTAAACAGCACGACATGAAGAATCACTTTGCCCCGTCTTTCGTATCTCATCAAACATTTCTTGAAGGGATCAACTTTAGTAAAGCAAACTGTGTGAGTAGGACATACTTTTTCTCCAGAATTTCCATAATTAGATAGTTGCGAGATTTAGATTCCGATTCCCTTGAAACAAATAGCCTGATAGTCCCTTTGTTGCTGTCACGTACGGTGTCAACATCGACCTCCGAGTACTCCTGGTCTGTATTTTCCCAAATCCTTTTGGGTTTGCATGCGTGTAACACTGAAAATGTAATCGACAATGTTACTTTTCATGATAATGTATAATAGACGAGAGTTAAAATAGGTTCATCACTAACAGGCAAAGAATATCAATGAATGGTTAATTTCCTGTATCACTTGAACCAATAGAGGTAAACACTATGATTATTTGTCACCTTAATTAGTTTTCTGTCATTGCTAGAGTTAGAAGCTTTCATCATTGGATATCCACAAAACCTGTATACATTGTCTGAAGATACCTCAAAAAAATGAATTAATATTCTTGTTGAGAGAGCAATGAACTAGGCCTTTGTTTTACACGTCTTGGGGAGGTGAGACACTTAGAAATAAAGCAACTAGAATCGGCCAACAAGCTTGCACAATATAGACATCTTTTCTTCTCTTACTAAATGAATAACTCTGTATTAATAATATCGCGATGAGGGACTTCTACCCTAAATTACCCCCATCTTACGCCTCCAACCTGAATATTTTGAGAGAGTAACATAACTTGAGGTTCATACAAAACAAGAAATAAACAATGAGCATCATATTTGTGTAGTCAAATAAGATCCAAAACCACAGCAGGGTAGATAACAAACCCAATGTATGTTACAAATATATATAATTTGTAAGTAAGTTGTTCTAGAGAATTCTAGAACTTAGTTCATCTAGGATGTTCCTGTTGGGAAAAGTCGGTGTGTGGTGCAGCGAAAATTACGCAGCATTTTTCCCTCGTTGCGCTATAAAACTGGAATAAATAAATAACACAAAAATAAATAGAGTCAACACCAAAATTTAACGTGGAAAACCCCTTAAAAATAAAAAGATAAAAACCACGGGACCGTTGTGATACCAAAATATCCACTAAAGAGGGATTACAAATATCGTCCGTAGACTGTGATAGGGGATTACAATCACCAGGATAACTCTCATTAATTTTTCTTCTCTAACGGAATAAAATTACATCCGTAGAGGATACCCCTCAATATCCCAAACTGGGTATTTTTTTTAATTTTCTGGTGCTGTTTTTGTGTTTGATGTGTTGTAAATGTTTTCCCCTCTTGCTCCCTATTTATAGAGGGTTGAGGACGTCCTTTTTTCCTTCCTTCACCGCGTTAAATTGCTGCCGCCTCTGCCGAATTCTCCCGTGCCTTTTCCCGAATGCTCCTGATTTTTCTCGAGTGCGCTGCTCTGCCTTTGCTTCATTTGGTGAAAAGAGGAAAGTG